>JAJIBD010009851.1:0-58148 GCA_021461705.1 Cryptotis parvus
TTGTCTTGTATGTGGATAACCTGGGTTTCATGTTCTAAGCCATCCAAGGAGTGAATCCTAAATGGTTTCCAGTCAGGAGGAAGCCCTGAACATTACTGTGGTGACTCCATATAGACCAATTCCTGTGCCCCTTAGGACATTTTAATGTAAGTATAGTATCCACAGTAAGTCATGATAATCCTTTTACATTTTGATAGTATCCTGTATGCATGTATTAAATGGAGATACTCTTATTAAATCATCATTAAAAGAGATTCCTTAAACCTGAATGACTTTTGCCTTAGAATCTATATATTTCTAAATTTAGTCTTCATCTGGGATTATGAAAAAAGTCTAGCAGAGGCAGTTTTCTGGGATGTTGTACTGTGCACATCAATTTATTTTAGTTTCAAACTTATTGGCATGATATTTTATTAACTTTCTGAAAATTCTGTCAAGCAGTTGAATAGCACATGAAAATATATACTGTTTAAATATTCAAAGGCAAAAAGTTTCCCTTAAAAGAAACACTGTTTGAGTAATTGCAGTGAACTCAGGACCTGATCACAACATTGCAAATTACTGTCTAAAAGTCCGTATGGTTGGGTAACTCTTTAAAAATAGAAAACTGTTTTGATTAAACCCAGATGTTTCTATTTTTAATTCTTGGCAGACTTCCTCAGGAGATTTTCATCTTCAAAACGAGAAAGCAGACATTGCCTTTCACTTACTGTGCTTAAGCCCTTGGTACTGTAACCTGGGTTTGATACAGGTAGACTTGCTCATTGCTCCTATTTTGTCTTGGACAATTGATAGAAAAGCCCAAGGTCATACAGAACTTTCTTTGGATTATGAGATAGAGCTCTGGCTCTGAAGTTTGTGATTCTTAGTGTGGAGTAAAGATTACATTGCACAGAACATTTGTCGTTATTTAAAATATACTGATTTAGTACCTTACATAATTCACAATGATTCATCTTTAACCCTGATAATGGTTCTCAGAACAGAGTCAGGAAGGAAGCTTAGGCACCTTAGAAGGGTGACACTGATTAGGATATGACATTGCTTTAAGGATTTTTGAGGAATTCTTGGGAAACCAGTACTTAGAAAGATTGGATATTACACTAACCAATTAAAATTTCTTGACTGCTCAGATTTCTAGTGAGGGTATTTAATGAAATGAATAGAAATCTGACTGAAGTAATATAATCACTTACATTAATTCCTCTGACTTATAATATTTGTAAGCACCTTATAAAGAGAAAATAATAAGCTATTGATTGGATTTTCTATTTAAAATTATTTTCAAGTATATGAGATTGAAAAATTTTTTATCATACAAAGAACACCACTTAATCCAGTGAAAGATTCTCAATATGAATTCCATTGCAAACTATAAAACTTTTTAATAACAAACTCTACAAAGAATCTATTATAGTTAGAAAATGAAAATACAAATTAAGTACATAAAATTTATTTTTAAATGGTTTAGTTATCAGCTAATTACATTTAATACTTTTAAAATTATATAACTTTTTCTATTTGAAATTTGTCAGAATTATAGAAACTGAAGCAGTTTCCCACTATAGAATCAGAAACCAGCTAGATGAAGTGAAGCATGCTTAATATAAGAAACTTGTTGCTCACCAAACCATTGAAGGGACGAAACATTAAGCTTTATGTTAGACCTTCAGGAAAATTCTAATATCAGTAACACTGAGTTAATTCTTCAAGAAACCTCAACCTACAATCTTACATCTAGACTTAGCATTCAAAGAGTCTGAGCTGCTAACTCCAACATCATCATGATTTTCTGAAAATAGTGAATCATAAAGCCACCATCAGAATAGATTTTGAGCAAATTTCCTGAGTCAGGAAGAAAATACTCATATGAGTGTTGTCCAGGCATTGATGTTTATCAAATATTTTTATTACATTAAAATCAATAATCCAAATATGTTTTCCTCACCTGTCCTCATAGAGTCTCCCATTTCCTTCAGTTTTATCTAACATTGTTTTCGATAAGCTAAGCATTTCCAAAGCACTTCAAAGTAACCCCTCTATTAAAACATCTGTTGTGTTTTGCTGAAGTGTGTCTGGTTGGTGTAACCATTCCCTGACCATAGAGGCTTTTACTCTACCAAGACCATCAATCTAGCTGAGGCTTTCTCCTCCCACAACATGAACTTCCGAGTGTTGCATAGTCATGTTAGATGTAGAAGCTCCTTGCAGGTACATATATATATGATTCTGCGGTTAAATGTGCATATCCAGTGATATAATGGTCTCAACTGGTACTAGTTCAAGGGAGCTGGTTGAGAAATTTTATAAATTATATAAATTTACATTTAAGTAAATGTTCAATGTTTTATTAATGAACAGAGATGGGAAGGGATGATGCACATTTGCATTAGATAGTATATTTACTTACATATTTAATGTGTATGTAAATCATATACATATATTATATTACAATCATACATAAGGAAAACACAAAATGAGAATTGGTGAATTTAAGAATTTTGTATCTTATGTTTATGTCCCAGTGAACTGACAGGAATCTGGTGATTTTGCATATATTTATGTGTCCTAAAGATCAATTTTGTCCTCCTCTCTAATATTACATTTCCTCAAATATCTTTTTTGGGCTACCCAAGAGAGAGTCTCTTCCTGTCATCTTACCAAAACAACTTGCATCTCTCTTCCTCTATCTTTAACTTTTTTGGGTCAAACCGGTGACGCTCAGGGTTATTTCTGGCTAGGTATTCAGGAATTACTGCTTGTGGTGCACAAGGGACCATAAGGGATACCGAGGATTGAACCTGGGTCAGCTACGTGTCAGGCAAATGCCCTACCCACTGTACTTTTGCTTTAGCCTCTTTCACTTTTTATTTTTTAAAATATACCATGAAGGGGACACATTTTTGAAATAACTTTTTTTCCTCAACATGAATATGCAAATCTGGTCCTCTTAAAAGGAAAATTTGTATGTAATGGTTTTATTTACCTGTGAATTTGAAAATCTTATTCTTTGCTTTTGTTTGTTTGGGGGCCACATTCAATGATGCGCAGGGTTCTCCCCTGGCTTTGCACTCAGGAATTACTCCTAAGGATGCTTAGGGGACCAAATGGGATGCCGAGGTTGAATGCTGGGCATTGCTTGCAAGGAATGCTCCCTACCTCCTATATTATCTCTCTGGGCCTCTTTGATTTTAAAATTTCCTGACACTGAAGTTCACAGGTGATGCCAGGATTCATTTCTACACAGCAGGAGTGGAATTTCACTTTAAGGTAACCTTTACCTTATACCAAGTATACCTTCTTACCCGCTCATGACACCCCAGAGATCATCTGAGGATGATCTCATTTATTTGGAGTCTTTTTTTTTTTCTTTCGGGTCATACCCGGTGATGCTCACGAGTTACTCCTGGCTCTATGCTCATAATTTACTCCAGGTAGTGCTCGGTAGACCATATGGGATGCCAGGGATTGAACCTGCTATTCTATTGGGCAAATGCCCTACTCGCTATGCTATCACTCTGGCTCCTGGAGTCCTTTTCTGCAAAGTTGCCTTCAGTAATTGGTAAATGACTCTGCCTCTTTTTAAATATCAAAATCTGAATTATATGTAAGTTAGTCAATGAATCCGTATCAGATTTATTTAATACTCAGAATAATATAATAACATAATTTAAATAAAGGTACTAACATTCTTAAGTCTCTTTCTTTCTGTATATTTTTTTGACAAACACACCCTTTGGTGCTCAGAGTTTACTCCTTGCTCTCTGCTCATGGATCATTACTGGCAGTGCTTGCAACCATGTGTGTTGCCAAGTAACAAACTGAGGTAAGCTGCCTGAAAGGCAAGTGCTTTAAAAACCTGTACTGTCTCTCCAGTCCAATTCTCAAGTCTATTCAGGATAGCATATATATTTCTTGTGGTGTCACCCTCAGGGTGACTCAGGGGAAATTCCTACACTGTACTCAGAGGTTACTCCAGGTGGTATCTGGAGAACAAGAGATCAACCAGGGTTATCACAAACAAAGAAAACTCCTTAGGTGCCGGAGCTATAGCACAGCTGGTAGGGCGTTTGCCTTGCACAAGGCCGACCTGGTGGGTTCAGTCCTCGGCATCCCATATGGTCCCCGAAGCACTGCCAGGAGTAATTCCTGAGCAAAAAGCCAGGAGTGACCCCTGAGCATTGCCCGGTGTGACCCAAAAAAGCAAAAAAAAAACAAAAACAAAAACAAAAAAAACTTACTTTCTGTACTATCTCTCAGAGAAATCTACATTTGATATTGAAGCAAAACAACTAGTAGTTCTATTCTTTGTTTCTGACCAAGTCCAAGACTAGCTCCAAAGTTTGAAGATTTCTAGAAAAATATCTGCTTTTTTCAGAATTAAAAATGTCTTGCTCTGAATTACTTCCCTAGCTTCGTCTCATTGAGCATTGATCTTTGCTCCCTTCTCAGAAGTCATTTTTTTTTTTCTTACCCTTTTTCTCCAGGAGTGGACAAAAACTTACCTCTTTGTTTCCCTAAGGAGTCCTCAAGATGCTTTTATGTATCAGATTTTCCAGAGTTTGGGGGGAAAACTGGAGAGTCCTTACATTTCATAACACACAGCAACGTTTTCAGACTCTCTTAAACCTTTCTGGCTCTCCAAAGTGCGTCTACCAGTCAAGTTCTGTCTGTGTTTAATTCATTGATTCCCCTCTGGCCTGCTGCCCCCAGACCCAAGGATCTGTTGTCTTCTCTACTAAATGCCTTTTCTTAAAATAACAGCAATTGACAAAAGAAAATCAAATCACTCATTAAAGATACCTGCATATTAGTATTTTAAAAAGTGTGTGTGTGTGTGTGTGTTTGTGTGTGTTTGAGTGTGTGTGTGTGAAGTGTATGTCTCTGGGGGCTCTCTTGTGTGCCTATTTCTTAAATCTAATTTTTCTAATCAAAACTATATCCAAACTCAAATGCATTAGTGATCATACTTAAGAAAATGAAAACACCTTTTATCCTTTTATGCTCAGGTATATCCAAGCCTGGTTCTGAGTCATTTTTATAACGATCAAAGCCTTCTGCCTGGAAATAACAGATATTTTAAGCATTCAGACAGAACCTTGCTTCTATTGTGATTCATTCGGTATCTATAAAAACCCTAATGTATCTTTGTTAGTGGTGGCCTTTGTTATCTTAGGGAAAGATGCCACATAGCAGTGAACATGGGGAAAATCTGAAATATCTCAGACCTGTTAGCTGCCAAACTACTTAAAACACTTGGGCAGTTTGACAGTAAATTTTTTCAAGCACTACTTAATTACTTCTGTGCTTTGGAGAGGGACATGAGCCATTGTCGATATGAAATGTTTTTGTCTCTTCCACAGATTTCTTTGAGGGACAGATGCACCGCAAGCATGGCTGGATATACTGAATATAAGAAATATAATTTAAAAAGTCGGGTCAGGCTAAGGGTCACCTTTTAGAAAAGAGCACATAATTACAAGATAATCGGCCCCAGGAAGTACAATCTATTCTTAATTTTCTCTCACACACCCACAGATTTCTTTCAGAGTGATTGCTGTCTTGAGACAAATACTGTCTCAAGAATCTAATTCCTTTCTCAAGAATCAGAAAGAAAATGGAAGCACAATTTTAAGACATTTTTCATGTTCTTCACCAAAGTTATATTTATTTGTGTAAAATTGGTCTTTCAAACTTCTGAACCAGAGTCTAGAAATTTTGAATGAGCCAAATTCAAGGTTAATAAATTTAATACTAGTTTTTCTGTTTTTAATATCTTCAATGAATATGTAGTGATTTTTCTCTTTCACTTCTTTTTTTTGGCGTTTGGGCCAAACTCAGCGGTATTCAGGACTTGCTTTATAATCTGCACTCAGTGATCACTCCTGGTAGGCCTCTGGGAAACTTATGGGGTTCCAAAATTCGAATCTGGTTGGTTGTGTGCAAGGCAAGTATTCTACAGCCTATGATTTCTTTTTTTTCTTCTTTTTTTTTCTTTTTGGAAACTTATATTTACTGTATGTGGAGATTGGGTCACTCCTGCTCTGTGCTCAATTTTGACTTTACTTTTTTACAGTTAACGTTACAGTGGAGGTGGATAGACGTGGGGAGGGGTGCCAAGTAATATAGTTTTAATTTTCTATAAGTCATTTCAAATCTCACTGACATTAGGAACAGTCTGGTGGTAGGGAATAAGAACTCTTAAAATGAGAAAAGGGTAACTTCCTCTTTGACCCCTCACCTGTACATGGCAGATTACAGAAAAGCAACAGCTCTCACTCACATAACTTGAGGAAAAAGTAAAGCCAAAACAACGAAGAACCA
Source organism: Cryptotis parvus (assembly GCA_021461705.1). Taxonomy (NCBI): domain Eukaryota; kingdom Metazoa; phylum Chordata; class Mammalia; order Eulipotyphla; family Soricidae; genus Cryptotis; species Cryptotis parvus. The sequence continues at coordinate 6,325 of JAJIBD010009851.1, forward strand.
CAAGGTCTTGTTAACAGGTCTTGTTAGACAGAATAGAGTCCCAGTGACAGACCACAAAGAAGCAAGTGGTCTCCTAGGAGATGCAGGCCACAGAACACCAGCCATTGGGCAGTACAAGGGTGGGTTTTGAGGAACAGAACCAGTCAGATAACAGATTGCACCAAGGTCAGTGTACTTGGAAATCCACAAAGGACAAGCATGTAGATTGGACGTAGAGTACTGGGGCATCCAAAATACCTTGTTAAGGCTGTTATATAAATACCTTCATAACATAAATATGGGAAATTTTGTATGCTAATTTCAAACACAAAATTCAAGGAATCATTGGCCCTAACCAGTTCCATGTAATGTAAAGATTATAAAAAGCATTTATATACTTTTCATACACATGAAGCCAATACAAAGAATGCTATTAATAAAAGATACATAATGATATATTGATCTCAAGTATTAGGGTATGAATTTGGCTGAAAATAAAATATGGTTGACTCTGGAGTTGTTTGGAAACTTTGAAGCTTGTGGTTTGCTGACAAAAATAGATGACTTCTTTTGACCAAATTTGTTTTCACCTTGGTGGAAGTGTGTACACCAGGCACTATTCTTGGAATTCCTAGGTATTATTTTTTTTCTCTGTGGAGTTTTTTGCTATTATACTGCTAACTAGATGAATGTTTCTGATATATAGATAGCAATGATGCCATAAACTGAAAGTAAGGAAGTACACTATGCATTATTATGTGTGTATGTGAAAGTTAACACACATGACTGAATTATTTATATTTTTGATATTATTTTAAAGCATGCACTTATTTCTTTGAGAGTTTATAGAAATAATGCTCAGGCTCAGAAGATTCAAATTTTGGTGAGTAGTTTATTCCAGTCCATCAGTGTTATTGGTAGCCGGTATTTAAAGGAATTTGTTTCAGGAGATATATAAGCCTAAGTTAAAATTTGGTTTAAATTCCTTGATGCCTCTAATTATTTATTGTCACTTGACATTTATCTTCCCATTGTTCTTCAATTTGCTTGAGCAGACGCCAGTAATGTCTCCATTCATTGGGAATGAAGTTCATTATTGTTACTGTTTTTGGCATATTGAATACACCATGGATAGCTTGCCAGGCTCTGCCGTGGCTCTGGGTTCATCCCAGGGGGTCCAGTCTTTTCCTATGTCAGACTATCAACAATCCAGGGTCCAACGGGCAGAGCCTGGAGGTGTAGATAAGTTTGACTCCTGTCTGCCACTTGCTGAACGCGGCCGGGCAGTGCAGCCACACCTGCAACACCTCTAGGGGCAGGAAATTTTTATTATCCTGATATATTTATAGACTTCAATTTTACTTCCAAAGTATCATAAATATCTTTTCCTTTCTTTTCATTATTCATCCTAACACCCTGCTTAAATTTTTTTTTTTTTTTTTTTGCTTTTTGGGTTACACCCGGCAATGCTCAGGGGTTTCTCCTGGCTCTGCACTCAGGAATCACTCCTGGCGGTGCTCGGGGAACCATATGGGATGCCGGGGATCGAACCCGGGCCACCAAGGGCCGGCCACGTGCAAGGCAAATACTGTACCCGCTGAGCTATCACTCTGGCCCCCACCCTGCTTAAAATATTAATCAAACTATTTTAATAGTTTCCTGATTGTCAGGACAACACTTTTTTTATACTTCTCTCTATATTTTTATAGAACTATATTTATAGTATTTCCCTTCTAAATTAGGTGTGATTTCTGATTGGCATAGTAGTTTGCACCTTAGATTTAGTCAATTCCTTTTATTTTTTTCTGAAGTAAAAGTGTCTAATTACAGACTGTGGTCTAGTTAAGACATCTAAAAAAATAGTTGTTTAATTTACCCAGAACCCATAAATTGACTCAGGATGATTTTCACTCTTTTGTGCTTACCTCTATGAAATTGATTTCAGTAACCATTTTTCTACTGGAATTTAGCAGTCATTATAATTGAAGAAAAATTTAATGCATATACACTGAACTTTAAGAATCATCAAAAATTATTAAATTATCTGAAACTTGATTATGAGTTAACTAAAACTAGATGGATATGTATATCTCTTATATGTTTTGAGAGTCAATAATTTTATGATTCTTACCAAAATGAATATCTGACATACTACTAAAATTAATGGGAGATATATTCATAGATATTCATATTGTCTGTGTCAATTGTGCAAAAGTAATGAAGTTGGGTGCTTTTTATTGATTTCAATATTTCAAAGAAACAAAGTAATATCATTGGCATACCATTTGAACCACATTCTGATCCGATCTCTTTTGTGCCTCCATATTTTTCCTTATGCCATTTTCTCCATATATTTTATGCCTCAGTATAGGAGGCATGTACTTCATATGGGGCCACAATCACACAGCCCAATATTTAGCGGCAAAATCTAACTCAGAAGGACTATTTACTTTTTTTGTCCCCAAAGCACAACAGTAATCTATTTCATAGTGTTCATCATGTTTAGTTGAAAAAATCTCTCCATAGTTATACCTTGGATAACTGAGAAGAAGGATGATTTGGTTTTATATCCCAGGCCCTTAAGCAATATACTTGGCCCATGGGAAACATTGAATATGTTTGTTTAGTGCTACAGGAAGTGTGTAATATGTCATATATTTTCACCCCTATATATGACTAAGAATCAGTGAGGACCATGAAAAGAGTTACCTGGATTCATACTAGAATTATTGGATCAGGATGATCCAATAAGCGTGTCCATGATGAGTCTAGATTTGTGCATTCATTAGTAGCTCCAAAGATGGTTCTGTGTAGAAATTTGTGAATGCGTATTTCATTATGTATTAGAAGTCCCAAGGAAAGTGTGTAGAGGTAACCACATACTGAAATTTGAACTTTGGGAAATTCTATCAGGTTCAGGTAAAAAATAAGCAAAAAAAATAATGGATATGAATTTAAAGAGGCAATAGGAGAATAGTGTTTTAGTAGAAATAGGTTTTAATGTAAAAGTAATACTAAATAACTGTGGATAAATACAGAAGGTGCCATTCACAGAAGATAGAAAATCTGAGCAGAGAAGAGCAGTTAAGTAATGGCTTCCAGTCTTAGAGATGTTATATAATGGGATCCTGTATTTGAGGCAGCGTAAAATAGGTTTCTTGCTAATAAAAATAATGAAGTGGCTGGATTCATAAAATGTTTATTTCAAATACTCTTGTTTTATTTTTTTGGGTCATACACAGTAAGCCTCCATCTGTCTAGAAGTCTAATGTGCATTCCATTGCATCACAGAGCCAGTTATGCTTGAACCAGAGATACAGATACATTGGACAGAGCTGCTACTGGCTCTCTGTGTGCTTAACTGATCATGAGGCATCTGGGAAAGAAGGTAAGTTCTAGCCCTGGCCCGTCATCCCACTAGAGCCTCACAAGAAGCCAGAGGAACCCCCTGTACCATGAGGGCAGACAAGATCCAGACTCCACAGCTCATCAGAGCTCCACGTAAGAAAAGCCAATCTCAAGTCCTGCTTGTCAGAGTCCCACCCTACAGCAAAATCTATTTCAAGCACAGGTATTCTTGAACCAGAGACATAGAAATATGGGGTAGAGCTGCTACCAGCTCTCCCATGCTCAGCTGATCATGAGGCATCTGGGAGGGAAGGTGGGTTCTAGACCTGGCCCATCATCCCAATAGAGCCTTGCAAGAAGCCAGAGGAACCCCTGCACAATGAAGGCAGTCATTATCAACTTCCGGAGTCCACAGCTCGTCATAGTTCCACCCAAGAGAAAATTTGATCTCTCTCCGGTTCATCAGTAAATGCACGAGATGAGAGCATACTACTGAGAGTATCCCACCTGCACAGCAGAGCCTGGCAAGCTACTCATGTCGTATTTGATATGCCAAAAACGAGTAACAATTATAGACCTCATTCCCATGATCTGAAGGAATAGTTTGAGGCTCTTTTGTTACTGGAGCTAGCAGATGCCCTTGGGCTACACTCGCATGCAACACGGATGTATGGAGATATTACTGATGCCCGCTTGAGCAATTCGATGAACAATGGTAAGACAAGTGATACAAGTGATACACAGCAATTCTCAGGGCTTACTCCTGGCAGTGCACTCAAGAATTACCCCTGATGGGCTCAGGGAGCATATGAGATTCCAGGTATTGAAACCAGGTCAGCTGCATGCAAGGCAAGTGCGCTATTGATATACTGTCACTCTGGCACCAATTTAAAATATGATTAGAAGTTCAGAAATATCAGAATTTTAGAAATAATAAAAATTATCTCTAATTATATTGATAATTATATTATATATATATATATATAGATCCTTTGCCTTTCAGTAGAATTTCACAAAAAGCTTTCTTATCATTGAAAAAATGAAATTGTTCTTTGTCTAAATAAGTCCCTCTAGATATTTCACCCCTTCAGTCTTTAAGATATGCTTACATGAAGGTCAAACTTTCTACAACTGACGGGAAATGGATTGTTGTTTATCAAACCCGGCTTTGATCAACATGCAAGGCAAGGGCCCCTGCTGTGCTTCCTTCCCAGTCCCAAAATTCCATTAAGCTTTACAAAAGTGGAACTTCTTATAACTTGATAAGATTCCTTTCATTTAGTCAGTATCAGGCTGAAGATTATCAAGTTTTCCTAGATCAACTAACAGGCAAAATTCTTAAAGCCTCTTCATGCAAAGAAAAATGTACCTGCAGAAGTATTTCACCAGTCCACATATCTGTTTGATATTCATTTCACAGATAAAAATCTCCTTTACCATCATTTATACTAATTAGCAAAGTTCCCAGTGCTGGTAAAGATGAAAATTGTCTATGATTTAGATGCAGGCTATGAATGTGAAGCCCTGAGAGTCTTTGAAAACCAAGTTAACTGAGTATGCATTCTTAATTTAGGCACCTCACATGTTAGGAAGCAGTGTCTTATGTATAGATTAAAAACTAATGTACAAAATACTGTCTGTGTCAATATTTTCCAGATTTGCTTGTATACTTCACTGTAGTTTAATGTATTTTAGAAGTTATTCAATGTGGTTGCATAAATAACAGTGTAGATCACCTACTTCATATTATACTTTATACTAGAACCACAAGAAACTGATAATATTTTATGGTTAGATCTAAGTGACCTTGGTTATATCATTTAATGTTTCTGGAGTTCTCCTCACACCACCTCAAAGTATGTTGCTGCATAATGTTGCTACTAATGTGTCCCTATCCTTCTATCACTGTCTTTAGCTTTTCTTCACTTCTTATCAGTCATATACCCAACCACTTAGCAACCTCATCTCTGTAATATTAATGAGTGGGTCAGTCCAGATTTTACAGTCTTTTTCCATGCTCTAGTTATCCCCATGTGTGAGTGAGGTCACGTAGTTTTTATCTTTCTCCATTTGACTTATTTTATTTGCTATATTACCCATTAAACTCCATGTTGTAATCCTGAGATTTATTCTTTTCTAATAGTTTAGTAAGTCTATTCTGCAACTATACAACACCACCTTTACACACTCATTTTCTTTGTTGTATCTATTTCTTGGCTATTATATTTAGTGCTGCAATGAACGCATGATTGCACATACTCTCTCAAATGGTATTTTTGTGTTATTTGGATGGATATTAGATGTAGAATTCTGTATTATGAATTATTTATCTTTAGCATCTTGAGAAGCCTCCATCTTTTCCAAAATTTTTGGACTAGCTCACGTTCCCACCAATATACAGTTTTTTCTTTTTGCTGCTCCACCATGTCACAACACAAAATTCTGGTATGTGTGTGTGTATATATATACATATATATATACGAATAATATATATATACATATACATATATGTATATAATTCTTATAGATATGATGTAATAATTAATTTTAGTATTTAGTTGCAATTCCTTGATAATCAGTTACATTCTTATCATCAATATGTCATCTTTAGAGAAGAGTCTATTCAGATAGTCTATCATTATGTGGTAGGATTTCTACCTTTCATAAAAACCCTTATTTGATGTATGATATCCACAAATTTTCATACATTCTGCATGGTATCTTGTGGTTTAAATGATAATTTCTTTCTTTGTGCAGATGCTTTTGACTTTGACATAATCCTAATTTTGTTTTTGCATTTGTTTCTCTTGCTGTCAATGTCAAATCCCTAAATAAATAAAAAAAAGTATCATGTAGCTTATATTTCTATGTATTTTGTGGTTTTAGGTCTCTTACTGAATTATTTAATATATTTTGAATTGATTTTTTGAGTGTGGTGTGTGATAAGATCTGTTTGCATTACTGCTTAAGTTACTCTAGTTTTTCCAGCACTATTTATGAAAAAAGACTTTTGTGTTCTTGACTCTTTTATATAAGTTAAATATCCTTATATGTGTGCATTTATTTCTGGTTTCTTAATTCAGTTCTTTTTGTTCTGAGTGTCTACTTTTTCCTCCTACAGCTCTACTGTTTTAATTTTGCAGTCTAAATTTGTAGTATAGTTTGAAGTCAAGAGACATGATGCTCCAATCTTCTATTTTCAAGATTGCTTTGCCCTTTAGGTTTTTTGGTTGTTCCACATATATTTCAACAATTAAAAAAATTCAGCTATTGCATGAAATAATTTCAGCAATTAAAGAGTGCCACTGAAGTATTTATAAGAATTACATTGATTATGTAAATTATTTTGCATGGAGTGTTTTTTAAACAATGTTAATTATTTTAATCCATGATCATGGGATACATATTTTATTTGTGTGTGTTTTATTCCTTAAATAGTGTTTTACAATTTTTGTTCTAGAGTTATCTTGCCCCTTTTCATGGCTTTATTTCTAGATGCTTAATTCTATTGAATCAATTTTTTAATGCATAGTATTATTGACATTTTCTCCTTTATTGCATTGTTTGCATGTTGAGATACAATATGCTTTTGTATATAGATTTTGTAATCTGTGCTCTATTAATATTTATAGTTTTTTCAGTTGTTTATTTATGGTTTTATCCATATAGTATTATGTTATCTGCAAATACTGACAGTTTTACTTTTTTCCAATTTGAATTGCCTTTATTTTACTTGATCGCTCTGTCTAGGATTTCCAATTCTTTGTTGCATAATAGTGGTCGAATTAGCCAATCTCAGTTTGCACTTGGTCTTAAAGGAACAACATTCAGTCTTTAATCAGTTTGAAACTAAGTCTTTAATATATTTTATCATGTGTGAGATATATACTTCCAAAATTTACATCACTTGATCACTTGATCAATTGACATCCCGTTATTCATCGATTTTCTAGAGTGGGTGCCAGTAACATTTCCATTGGACCCTATCACGTGCCAATGTAGCCCAATGGCATCTGGTTGATTGAGGAATATGAAGAGCCTCAAACCGTTCATTCAGGGTCTTGACGAAGAAGTCTGACCATCGTGTAGGTGGGCGGCCATGTGATCTTTTGACATCCCGTGGGATCCAGTAGGTAATGGCTCTAGTACAGTGGTCATATCCAAATTGCATTACATGTCCAGCCCATCATATTTTCGATGCCTTGGCAAACGAGACAGAGTCCCTGACTCTGGAACAGCAACAGAGATCGAACTCCGGATTCCTTCTCTCACTTGAGTGAGGCATGAGATTCCAAGCATAGCTCTTTCAATTCCTCATGTGAGAGATGCAAGAATTTCTTCCTGAATTTCATATTAAATATAGTCCTGAAAGAGAATCAAATGAAAGAAGAAGTTCCTGTATAGAAAGAGGCAGCGCGGCAACATCAAAAAGAGTAGAACAACTATAATTAATGTTACTATTTTTCTCAGTATTCTAATTTGCATGGAGTAAGAATATGATTTAGAGAATGTACATCTACACAACATAACTTTCCTCCAAGAGAACAGAATTCTGAAGAATGAGCTCGTGGTCAAATGTTGTTATTATAAGATAGATATCAGCAACTGCAGGAACTGGCAAGAGTTACAGAGCTCATCATGAAGAGGAAGACAATCAAATACTTGCTGCACTGATGCTCTATGGCTCTGGGTGTAGTTGAAAAGGGTAATTTAACTTGTTAATCCCAGCTGTAGTTTAAGTCTGACAGAGTGGTGGAGCTTGAGTGTTCTGAATCTGGGAACTCATCCTACGAGAGATTCTACCCTTCTTCCAGCCTTAGACGTGCAGAGTGCCTGTTTCACTTGTACTTAGAGTGGTCTCTGGGATTATGTTTATATTGAGGCAACTACTTCTAATCACATCCTAGAACCACTGAACCAAATGACAGAACCTTTATTTTATTTAGTTAGTTTTTTGAAGACACCCATGGTACTCAGGACATAACCTTGGCTCTGTGCTCAAGGTTTACTCCAGTAGTCACTTGATCATTGATCACTTGAATCCCTTATTCATCGATTTGCTTGAGCGGGCACCAGTAACATTTCCATTGGACCCTATCACGTGTCAATGTAGCCCAATGGCATCTGGTTGATTCAGGAATATGAAGAGCCTCAAACCGTTCCTTCAGGGTCTTGACAAGGAAGTCTGACCATCTTGTAGGTGGGCGGCCACGTAGATCTTTTGACATCTGTGGGATCCAGTCGGTAATGGCTCTAGTCCAGCGGTTGTCTCCAAATCGCATTACATGTCCAGGCCATCTGATTTTCGATGCCTTGGCAAACGAGACAGCGTCCCTGATTCTGGAATAGCGACGGAGGTCAGAACTCCGGATTCCTTCTCTCACTTGAGTGAGGCGTGATATTCCAAGCATATCTCTTTCAATTCCTCTCTGGGAGACCTGAATAGCATTCTCATCCTGCTTTCCTAGGGCCCAGGTCTCTGAGGCGTATGTTAATGCAGGGAGAACGGTGGAGTCAAAGAGATGTCCCCGGAGCTGGAGGTTCTTTGTCCTTTTTAGCTATTTCTTCGATGCCTTTGAAGGCATTCCATGCTGCTCTCTTCCTCCTGCACAGCTCAGGTTTTAGGTCATTCATCATGTTGATTTCTCGACCTAGGTACACATAACTGCTGCATTCAGAGATGTTTGTTCCATTGGAGAGTGAATGGGGCCTCTGGAACTAGTTCATTCTTCATGAACATTGTTTTCTTTAGATTCAGCTGTAGACCTATCTTTCCACATTCTCTGTCGAAGTCAGCCAGCATTTGTGCCGCTTGGCTAATGTTTGGTGTTATTAGAACGATGTCATCAGCGAAGCGGAGGTGGTGTAGTTGCCGACCATCTATCTTCACTCCCATTCCTTCACATTCTAATTGTCTCATGATGTTCTCGAGGGTGGCACTGAAGAGTTTTTGTGAGATGGTATCACCCTGTCGAACCCCTCTTTTGACATCATTGATCACTTCTTTGTAGAATGGTGAGATCCTGGTGGTGAATCCGTAATACAGCTCACAAAGGATCTTGACGTATTGGGTTTGAACACCCTGTTTGACTAGGGCTTCGATGACTGCTTCAGTCTCCACAGAATCAAAGGCTTTCTGTAAATCAATGAACGTGAGACAGAGCGGCATCTTGTACTCCCCTACAAACCTCAATGAGCTTGGTTACTGGGTGGATATGGTCGATTGTGCTGAATCCTTTCCGGAAACCTGCTTGCTCGCATGGTTGTCCTTCATCTAGTGTTCTGCTAATCCTGTTCAGGATGACTCGTGTAAACAGCTTGCAGATGACAGACAACAGGCAGATGGGGCGATAGTTGCCGATGTCGTGAATGTCTCCCTTCTTGAACAGTAGAACTGTCCTGCTGGTTTTCCATTGGGAGGGCACCTTGCATTCAGACAGGTAGCGTGTGAAGAGCCGAGCTAGTGCATTGATGAGTACTGATGGCAGATTCTTCAGGTGTTTGGCTCTGATTTTGTCTGAGCCTGGTGCTGTTCCCTTCTTTACCGATGAGATGGCATGTCAGATTTTAGAAGGGAGAACATTGGGAATGACATATCCATCCTGTGGAATTTGGTATGTGGGCAGGTGGATGTGGCTATCAAAGAGATTTGAGTAGAAGTTCTGGATAATCTTCTCCATTGCCTTTCTGGAAGATGTAATAGATCCATCAGGGCATCGGACGGCAGTCATCTTGGTCTTATAGTTGGCAAAAGACAGGCTGGCAGTGCGAATGCTTTTCCGGTTTCTGCTGCATCTTCCAGTATTTCTGCTCTTCTGTTTTGAGGTTTTCTTTTATCGCTTCTCTGCACCGTTTAGCAAGCTTGGACGTTAGCATTTGATCTCCTGAGGCTCGCGCCTTGCCACATTGGCAAATGCGCTCAAGAGTTTCTGAAGACAGGCGATCTTTTTGTGTCTTTCTCTCTCTCGGCATTCTTCGCACAATCATGGAGGTGCTGAACCAGTTGGTTGTATTCTTCATCCATGTCGTCAATGATGGTGTCTTCCCATGTTGCTGCAATGGTGCCAAAGAGTTCCCAGTTGGTGGTCGTTCTGGGAGTTCTCTTCTTAAACTTTGCAGCCTTTTCTCCCCATTGCGGGAAGTAGAACTTTGCATGAAGGAGAGCGGTGGTCTGATCCTGTTTGGAATTTGGGGACAACAGCAACATCGGTCAGACAAAACCGTCGATTGAAGATGATGTGGTCAATTTCATTGTGGAACTGTCCGCCAGGAGATTCCCATGTCCAACGTTTTGCTTCAGGGTTTTGGAACTGTGAGTTCCCATGAATGGTCTTGGTGGACATGATGGACTCAGATAGTCTCTCACCCTGTTCGTTCCATTCTAGGCCATGGGTCCCGATATGGAGTTCTTCAGCCGATCTTCTTGGTCCTATCTTGGCATTAAAATCACTGACTATGATCTTGTAGAAGGTGTGATCTTTTTTATAGAACTCCTCCAATTCCATGTAGAATTTCTCAATTTCATCTTCTTTGTATGTGGATGTTGGTGCGTACACAATGAAGATAGAAATTGCTGGCAGTGGGCCACAACTCTTCAAGTGTAATTGTCCTATTCGGTTTGTTAAGCATTCAAATGAATCAATGTTTATGGCCATGTTCGTGTTGACAAGGACACCAACGCCACCGACACCTCTTTTCGTCACATGGTCCAAGGACAATTCTTCTCTGGTGTCAAATACAGCATGATGCAACTGACGCCTCCTTGTCTCAGTCGGACCAATGATGTTGTACTTGATCTTTTGTGCTTGCAGCATCAGATCCTCAATATATGCTTCCTATGCCAGCGTACGTGCATTGAAAGTACAGACAGTCATTTTAGTCCTTCTTCATTTTGGCAGCCTAGTATGGCCATGAAATTTTATCAGGCACTGCTTGTTTGCCTTTCTTACTGCTGCCATATTAAGGGCTCTTTTGGGGTCAGGAAAATAAACATTTTTGTTACTCTAGCAGTGCTGGGGAATATTATGAGTTCTGTAAATGAACCCTAAGTCAGTCTTGGGTAAAAGCAAGTGCACTACCCACTGTACTCTTAGTAGAGCCCTGAAAATACCTTCAACTTTGAGAATCACTACTATTCTGCCAGTAATTCTTTTAAGATTATCACTTGATGAATTAACATCCCGTTAGTGATCAATTTGCTTGAGCAGGCACCAGTAACATTTCCATTTGACCCTATCACTTGCCAGTGTAGCCCAATGGCATCTGATTGTTTCAGGAATATGAAGAGCCTCAAATAAGACTTTTCTTTTTTTGGGTCATACCCGGCGATGCTAAGGGGGTTTCCCCTGGCTCTTCACTCAGGAATTACTCCTGGTAGTGCTCGGGGACCATATGTGATGCCAGGGATTGAACCCAGGCTGTCATGGGCCAGCCGCGTGCAAGGCAAATGCTGTACCCACTGGGCTATTGCTCTGGCCCCCAGTGTCTTGACGATTAAGTCTGACCATTGTAGGTGGGCAGTCATGTGATCTTTTGCCATTCCGTGGGATCCAGTTGGTAACGGCTCTAGTCCAGCGGTCATCTCCAAATCACATTACTTGTCCAGCCCATCTGATTTTTGATGCCTTGGCAAATGAGACAGCATCCCTGACTCTGGAACAGTGACAGAGGTCGGATCTCCAGATTCCTTCTCTCAATTGAGTGAGGCATGATATTCCAAGCATAGCTCTTTCAATTCCTCTTTGGGAGATCTGAATAGCATTCTCATCCTGCTTTCATAGGGCCTAGGTCTCTGAGGCATATGTTAATGCTGAGAGAATGGCTTAGTCATAGAGATGTGCCTGGAGCCAGAAGTTCTTTGCCTTTTTTGTGATTTCTTCCATGCTTTTGAAGGCATTCCATGCTGCTCTCTTCCTCCTGCACGGCTGAGGTTTTAGGTGGTTCATGATGTAGAATTCTCGACCTAGGTACACATATCTACTGCATTCAGAGATGTTTGTTCCATTGAGTGTGAATGGGGCCTCTGGAACTAGTTCATTTTGCTTAAACCTAGTTTTGTTGAGATTCATCTGTAGACCTATCTTTCAACATTCTCCAGCTACGTTAGCTATGTGGAGCTATGTGGAGGCGGCTGAAGAGGTATGTCCTGCTTGTCAGGGGCGGAGAGCGACATCACACTCAGTGATGCTCAGGAGTTACTCCTGGCTGTGCACTCAGGAATTACTTCTTGCAGTGCTTAGCCCAGCAAGCTACTCAGAGTATTCAGCCTGCACGGCAGAGCCTGGCAAGCTGTCCTATGCATATTCAATATGCCAAAATCAGTAATAAAAAATGTTCATCTTCCTTTTAAGATTATAGCTTGATCAAAGTCCTTCTCCTTGATCTCTTTTCTTCAGTCTGCACCCACTGAATGATAGAAATTATTGATTATTAGGACTAGAATACAATGAAAGATTAACTATTAACTGAAGCAACTGGGGAAGGCTGGGCTGTGCAAATGGTGACGCACACACTCCCACTTCCTCATTTAAATTTGAAATTTAAAGGAATCATAAATGCAAAGTTATCTTAAAAGTTTATGGGATTGCATCGGGAAGAACATAATCTACATTATAAAATTCCATAAAAATGAAAGAGAGGAGTGGAGATCCTATTTGGAGAAATAATGTGAGACTGTCTTTGATTTGCTCATGCTAAAATCTGCCTGCTAAATCTTTACATGTATCTCAGACTATACCTAACCCCTCTATTGCAAACTAGCTCCGAACTCAGTAAATTTTATAGGGGAGACTTTTTGCCCAAGCTTACGACTCATGGGAAATGGCAGAAAAACTGTGAACCCCAGATGACTACTGTTAACTGCTTGCTTTGCATGATCTCAGGTCTAGATTAGAGGTAGGATGGACATTTAATGGGTATTGCAGGACTGACTGAAAATCCATCCAGATCAGAGTTCTTTACCATCTCCTAAAAGATTTTCTTTCCCTAAGGTACAATTTTCCCTTTTCTGACTGTTGTTGCAGTGATTAGAAGACCCGCAAGGGAACAAGCTAGCTTTTGCCATCAAGATAATTTCTAGGGCCGGAGCGATATCCCAGTGGGTAGAGCGTTTGCCTTGCACGCAGCCGGCCTGTGCCAGCCTGGGTTCGATCTCTGGCATCCCATATGGTCCCCGAGCACCGCCAGGAAGTAATTCCTGAGTGCAGAGCCAGGAGTAACCCCAGAGCATCGCCAGGTGTGACCCAAAAAGCAAAAAACAAAAAACAAAACAAAAAAAAGATAATTTCTAGCTAAACTGTTCCACTCTTACTCTATAGCTAGGAGAGAGCAACTATTTCAACTCAGTAGACTCCTAGTGGATGCTATAATCTTAACAGTTCTTGCTCCAAAACTCCCACTAATTAAAACCTCATTAGGTGCCAAAACATTTTTTAAATTTTATTTTAATGGAAAATTCTCCAAAAACTGATACTTGATAGTCCGTGAGACCCTACCCAGCAATTCCAAATCTTAAAATTAACCCTTCCCATTCGCCTAGGGCTTTTCTGTATCCAGAAAAGATTTTTCAGTTCCTCTGTTCATTTATAAGAGCCAAACTCTGGACACAACCCAAATGTCCAAGAACAGATGGCTGGATAAAGACATTACAGTATATACACACAATGGAATATTACTTGGCAGAAAGTAAAGACGAGATCATTCCACCATCTGGATGGATTGGATGGATTTGGGTCTCATTCTAAGTGAAGTTAATCAAAAAGACAGAGACAAGTACAGAATTATCTCTCATATGTGAGGTATAAAGAAACATATTAATGGAATAACTAATTGCTTAAAGATACAGAAACTGAACTAATTTACAGCACTGAGCTTCCATGGTGGGAATATGGTAGTGGAGAATGCCAAGGGTAGGGAGCTTTAAGTGGTTATACTGAGTCAATGGTAGAGGAAAATGGACTCTTAAGTGGAGGGATGTGTGTTTTTGGAATATTATGTTCATGGAACTAATACTGTGGTTACAGAGTGATAGTGCAGCAGATAGGGTGTTTGCCTTACATATGGCCCACCTGGTTTCATCTCAGGAACCCCATTTGGTTTCCTGATCCTGCCAAAAATAAGCCTGAGCATCTGGATGTGGCCTCAAAAGCTGAAAATAAATACCCTACCCTACTATTGACAGTAGTATAAATCACCTTGACCAAAATTCTAAAAACAAACCAAGAATGCATTAATAAGACATTTAAAAAATCAGAAATAACACACACTTTCCACTTTTAAGTTGTATTACTTTGGATAATAATGTACCTAAACACCACCTTCTTTCTTTTTAAAAATAGTAATCGTTTTTACTACCTTGGATTGTGGAGTGAGTTCTAAAAAATGGATGGGTTGAATGATGACCCTTGATGAAAGTTCACTGCTTTAATTTGCAGGTGTGTAATTTATACTTGGGAATAATATCTATGCTTTGGGGTAAAAATCAGGAAAGTATTCAAATATGGATTATCAGTCTAGTTGTCCTTCCAGTATACATACTTACCATATTTATCTATTAAGTCTGCTTAATCACAAGAGACAATACATTGATAGTATGAGTAATATTTATATGAATAATTTCCTCTCTTGAAATGCTTCTGTTATGAGAAGATTAGATTTATTAATGATGCTTACTGTAATGTCAGCTAATCAATTGATAGCTATCAGGGTGGGTAATGAAATTACCATAATGAAATTCAAAATGTGCTTAGTAAATTGGAGAAAGATATTTTTGCATTATTAGATTCCTCCTCAAAGATTTTGAATTGCTAGGTAGCAACAAGTACATGGAGAAGAGAGATATGGAGAAAAAATAAAGCCTGGTAAAGGGGCATGGGAATATAATAAGTGAAACTAACTAACAAACCAGTTAAGCTTAGATCTTGCAAACTATGTTATGTGATACCAATAATCTTTCTTTAGCTAACTATTTAGTACTGTAGTGCTATTACTATCTGTGAAGTATATATCAATATATAAAAATTCCATATAGCCTAGCCCAATTGAGAATGAATTAATCCTTTAATATAGATTGAAATAATATTAAATCTTCTTAACTTAGAGGTTAATTTATTGATAAATATTAGAAAGCTTTGAATTAATGTACTATTTTAAGAAGCAATGAGTTATTGATTTCTGCAAGTGCTGTCTATACTATTTCATCTAGGATCAATATATTTCATTACAATACAGTTTTATATTTATCTGGAATTATAACTTGAAAATGATCATATTCTAAAATTTAAAATGTCATTAATTGTTATATAACTAAATGTAAGCACTATATGCATACTTCTATACTTTCATCATCACATGTGTCTTTATCTGTCATGAACTTACTATCACATCACCCCCTCTTTATTCTTACAATCCAGTACACTGTATTATTTGGAGATAATAATTATAGTAACTTTAATATTCCTTACTGTAGTTCTCCACAGAGGATTATCACATCATTATTTGATTACTTGTCCTACATCTTCTTTAAATAGTTTTGATTGTGTCATCATATCTCCTTGATTTTAGATTTCCATTATTATAATTGTATTTTGACAATGTGTTCTAAACATTTCATTTATCTGATTGTATAAGTTTTATTTTAATTATACTTGATTGATTTATAATCATAAGAATAAAAATATTAGTAATACTTCTGCTCAAGTACAGAATTAATTATTATTTTGCTATTTAATAGTTGAAGGAAAATTTTTATCTAACATTCCTGTTTTCTTAGAAGTGTCTAAAACTTCGTCAGGTGTTCATGGCTATTTAGCATGTTTGCATATCATATATAAAATGTTTAATGGAAGGTATATTCACACAGTTTTACTTACGATTAGATGTTTATAATTACTCATCTGTCTCTCACTGAGACACTTTTAATTTATTTATAAGTATATAAAGTAACTTAAAAATCTTCACTAATTTTAATATTTTACATTTTATTCCAATGTAAGATATCTATGATGTGTTCATAAATATATCAGCTGTGAAAAACTTCACAAGACAGTTCTTGTGAAAAATCAGCAAGACAGTTCTACTGTTCAAGAAGGGAGACATCCAAGACATAGACAACTATCGCCCCATCTGCCTGTTGTCTGTCATCTACAAGCTGTTCACTTGAGTCATCCTGAACGGGATTAGCAGAACATTAGATGAAGGACAACCATGCAAGCAAGCTGGCTTCCGAAAAGTATTCAGCACAATCGACCATATCCACATGGTAACCAAGCTCATTGAAGTTTGTAGGTAGTTCAGGATACCACTCTGTCTCACGTTCATTGATTTAAAGAAAGCCTTTGATTCTGTAGAGACTGAAGCAATCATAGAAGTTCTAGCCAAACAGGGCGTTCAAACCCAATACGTCAAGATCCTTCATGAGCTATATTACGGATTCACCACCAAGATCTCACCATTCTACAAAGCAGAAAAAAAAGTGGTCAGCAACTACACTACAAAGTGTAACTACAAAGTGGTCAGCAACTACACTACCTCCGCTTTGCTGATGACATCATTCTAATAACACCAAACATTAGCCAAGCAGCAAAAATACTGGCTGACTTCAACCAAGAATGTGGAAAGATAGGTCTACAGCTGAATCTCAGCAAAACTATGTTCATGAAAAATGAACTAGTCCCATTCACTCTCAATGGAACAAACGTCTCTGAATGCAGCAGTTATGTGTACCTAGGTCGAGAATTCAACATGATGAACTAATATAAAACCTGAGCTGAGCAGAAGGAAGAGAGTGGCATGGAATGCCTTCAAAAAGCATGGAAGAAATAGCCAAAAGACAAAGAACCTCCGGCTCTGGGCACATCTCTTCGACTCCACCACTGTCTCGTTTGTCAAGGCATCGAAAATCAGATGGGCTGGACATGTAATGCGATTTGGAGATGACCGCTGGACTAGAGCTGTTACCGACTGGATCCCATGGGATGTCAAAAGATCACGTGGCTGCCCACCTACAAGATGGTCAGACTTCTTCGTCAAGACCCTGAATGAACAGTTTGAGGCTCTTTGTATTCCTGAAGCAACCAGATGCCATTGGACTACACTGGCACATAATAGGGTCAAATGGAAATATTACTGATCCCTGGTCGAGCAAATCGATGTGAATAACGGGATGTCAAGTGATCAAGTGATCAAGCCGATCAAGTGAAATATTTCAAAGCCATATAAAACATATGAATCAATTTGAAGATAGATTCTTCTAAATAATATTTATAATATTTAATATTCTTAATTTACAATACTTTTTACCAGACTTTCAACCAAATTATAAGCCTTGGACCAAACATGAGACACTATGTAGAAAGGTTCTATTTGATATTCTTGTATCAACATTATGGGAAAAGTTATGTACTTTTTTGTTTGCAGTTATAACTTAAAATATAGTTTATTTAGTAGTTAATTTTTGGTAGAAATATTACACTACCAAAATCAAGAAATTACTGTAGGAAAAAATCTTAAACATATACAGTTCTTTTAAAAATTTTTATGCTATGACACTAAACACCTTTTTATTCCATAACACCTTTGAGTCATTAAATATAGATACTTTTCATTTATTTGGGAGAACGTATATCTATGAGGAGTAATTTGTTTATGAATTGATAAAGTAAGTGTCAAGTGTCTTGCAATTCATCAATAGTTCGGGGTTATGTTCATGTGAAATATAGAAGGAAACTACAATATCTACATTCCCTTGATTCAGCAAATGATAAACATAGTATAATTTCATAGAATATTGAGTAGAGTATTCTGAAGTATATTAACTTTGTAGTGGTTTACTTTAAACCCTAAAGTAAATTCAGATGTATCACTATGTAATAAAGTTAATAAACTTAAAAGCATTAAAATTTCAGATGATTTCAAGCAATTTTACTGCAACTAAGCAAAAATACACAAAACATACCCATATAAATTTAATATGAATACTTATTTATGAATATAAAATATCACTTAAGATAAAAATTAATAAATTCCTATATCTAGTAAAAATTTAGAATTGTGGGAGGAACCAGGAAATATGACCTATACTAAAAAGCAAAGTCAATCAATAAAAACAGAGTTGAAATAACATAGATGATAGATCTAATATATGGCATGAAAATAAATATTCCTTATGTTTAAAAATATGAGGAAAGGTTATGGAGAGACATGGAATATATTAAACATGAAGAAAATTGAATTTCCAGAGATGAAATGACAATGTCTATGATAAAAAGTACTCTGAGAAGAATTAATACAGCTCAGATTGCAGGAGAAAAGATTAATGAATTTGTAGACATAGCTTTCTAAAATGAATATAGGAAAGGAAAAATGAGCAGCACATCAAAAGCTCATGTGAAAATTATTTCATTATGGTAACAATTAAGCCAGACCACCCTCCCCTACTCCATGGGGCCCACCGTTTTCCACATCCGGACTTCCCTCTCGTCACAACTCCACCCAGCAGACCAGACTATCACAGCCAGGATCATCGACACCCACCCTGCAGCAGTTTTTTTTTTTTCAATCCGGCCCAGGTATGCTGAACCAGAGACTCTCAGACATGGGGTAGAGCTGCTACTTGCTCTCACTGTGCCCAGCTGAATCCTAAATATTTAAGTTTTCTTGGAGAAAATTTTTAAGAAAAAATTTAGGAAAAGACTTCATTTATAACATCCAAATCATAATCCATTAAAGAATACAGGAAAATTTAAACAAGCTTTAAACAAGCATAATACTTAAAAGTCTACTTTTTTTTAAACAAGTACAGAACAATGGAAAGCAAGAGTTTTTCAAGATTACATTTATCAAACAACGGTTACACATCATGTATTTGTTAGGGGATTTATATTCAGAGTATATCAAACTTTGTTGTCATTTCCAAATGATGTTTAGAAAGCTCTGGAAGCCCCAGTGCTCAGCTAACTAGACAGGCAGGGGGTTCGGTGCTCCAAAGTGAGATCAAGAGGATACCATGTTGCTCGTACCCTTTGGCATTAGGAAATTCATGTTCTTGAGGGGCCTTACGAGCCTCAAGAGTTAACAGTGCTTAGGGACCTCCAGGGTTGTAATAGTGATGCTCAGAAGGACCCAAATCAGATGTGTGATGGACATGGTGCCCTGATCACTGTTCCTTCTGTCTGCCTCACTAGTGGTTTGTACTTAAACTATCTCTTCATCAAGATGATGCATGATCTGGTAGGCAGATAATCACCTCCCAAAGATGTAAGTGTTCAATTCTCATAATGTATAAAATGTTCCCTTATTTTCTAGTAGCAGAGAATTCTGCTACTATATGTTACTAAAGTTACTAGTCATGTGAGTTAAAATCTTTTATTCTTAGGTAACTTAATATAAGGTCCTTAGAATGTAAGCCACCCTGCAGCAGTTTTTTTTTTTCAATCCGGCCGAGGTATGCTGAACCAGAGACTCTCAGACATGGGGTAGAGCTGCTCCTTTCTCTCCCTGTGCCCAGCTGCTCGTGAGGCGCCCGGGAGGCATGGCGGGTTCTAGCCCTGGCCTGCCACCCCAGCTGAGCCTCACAACAAGCCAGACCACCCTCCCCTACTCCATGGGGCCCGCCATTTTCCACATCCGACTTCCCTCTTGTCACAACTCCACCCAGCAGACCAGACTATTACAGCCTGGCTTTGCGCGGCCGCTAGTGGCTGCGCGATTCATCAATAAATGCTTTATTTTGAGGTGACTACAACAGTATGCCACCCGCACTGCAAGCCTAGCAAGCTGCTAGTGTAGTATTTGATATGCCAAATACCAGTAACATTTATATTAGGTCATTCCCGTGACCTAATACAATTAAGGTTCTCTATGTTCCTGGAGCAAGCGGATGCCTTTGGGTTCTACTAGCATGAGACAGGACATATGGAGATATTGCTGGTGCCCGCTCTAGCAAATAGATGATTAACGGGAAGATAGTGATAGTGACTAGCATGTAAGAGGGAGGCTGAATAGTCTGTGTAAAAAGAGGAAAGGGGAGAAAGGCTTGCCCGACTTGAAGATGGAGGGAAGGTTTGGAGCTAAATAATATGAGCATTTTATTGAAAAATTGCATTTTGCAATTTTGCAATTTTGAAGACACAGTGCTCACTTCTAGAACCTACAAAACAAAGCAGAGTACTTCTGAAGCCTGATTCATCTGGTAAGACCTATTTTATATTTCTGTCTTTCAGAATGAACAGAAATTATTTTCTCTTAGCCTCAAACTTATTAGAAAAGCAATAGGCAACTAATAGAGATAGAAAATCATTGCACATAATTTTCTCATCATCATAAGTCATTAAGTAGATGAAAATTAAGACCACATTAAAATTAAATTTTCATTAAAGTTTAGAATGACTACTATTAAAAGCACAGCTCAAACCAATGGTTGGGGACAATGTGGAGGATTTTTGCTCTCCCAATCATAGAAGTGCCACATGGAAAACAGTTTGGCAATTTCTTAATGGATTGTTCTTTATGCCATATAACCTACACATTCAACCAAAGTATTTATCCAAAGGAAATAAAAAATATATTCAGTGTTTCCAAATACTGAAAATGAAGAACAGGTTAGAAAAAGGAGCATAAATCTATGTTGACTACATAATATCAATTTGTCACATAGTATCAACTTACCAGGTTTATGGACTTCTTTGCATTTAAAAAAACCAACCCTCTATTAAGGATTTGTTTGAGCATATTTAAACCTAATATTATTTAATAAAACCTATTTTCCTGAGTTATAGGTTTCTCAGCTTGAGTAATATTGAACTGTGGAAAAAGAGATATACAGAATTGGGTAGTATGGAAGCTTTATTGTTATAGTACATTTCATTCACAGCCCTGAGTTTTGTACTATAAATGAAAGGCTGCTTCTCTCTTTTCTGTGTGTCCTTTATATAAGCTTATGCAAGTACAAAGGACTTTTTGTTGTGGACCCAGGAAGACAGTTAAGGCTATGCATTTGTATTATAGGAGTTAATTAACTCTGAATTAGTTACTCCTGGACATTTGTCATACTTCCTAACTTAAAAATTTGCTTTCTTTAGGTTGATTCTAATTTCGTGCCCCCAAAAAAGGAGGGTCCCACTGTGGGACTGGATGGACCCAGAACAAGTTGTGAGTAAACTACCCTGGCCTCAACATGGGACAGACTAAATATCCTGAACAATGCTATAAACTAGAGCAAGCTCATGGAACAAACTGTTCAGACTCAACAATAAACAATAGATCAAAAAGGATCCTGTAGGGATTATGAAAAAAAAACTGGCAAGAGGAACGCATTCTGGGCTATATGGCATAATCTCCCCAGGAAATGTCTCCCTATAAATTTAATCAGAGGTGTAGAGAAATGTGTGTCTCTTACTGTGTTTATACAAAAATAACTAGAAATATTATTGGAATGATTGTTTACCAGCAAGAATAAGAGAAAACAATACACTGTCCTGGTGCCCCAAGACCTGGGGCAAGGCCCCTTGGTGGTTTTGCCCCAGTAAGGAGAAGTTTCCTCTTACCCCATTGTTTCAGGATTAAGGGCAATTGCCTTGTTTAACTCTCTGCCCTGACCTTTGTAAAGTATATATCTCCAGCAGAGTTGATTTGACTGGTGGTGGAGGAGGAAGTATATACAGATTAGTCTTAGATTTTCTAGAGCCTGTGGTTCTTGGTCCTTTGTCCATCAGAGGCACAGTCCTTGGCTCCAAACCAGGCCAGGGAACTCACCAGACCCACATATATGTTGGGGACCGATCAGCCCTAACTTTGTTAGGTTTGAATGGGAATGTTGATGTCTAAAATGAGACTTTTCACTAATATCTAAGAGTGATGAAATTGTCTCATCATCTGTCAGGGTGCAATTGGGAAGCTCAATGGAGCAAAAGAGAATGAATAAAGTAAAAGAACAAAGTTATATTTAATAGCTCCTTGCTGAGGAGAGATTAATCATTCAATTAGTTAGCTACACATTTTTAATAATTGACTAATCCTTTATGATATGAATGAACACAACTTAATATATTGATAAGGTATACTACTTTGAATTTCTCAGGAATTTTAAACCATGGTTAAATTTTAATAGGCATCATAAAGACATTAATGTTGAAGCTTTGGTAATTAAATATTTAATAGTTAAATCAAAACTACTGTTATTTTTAACTTTATTACATAGAAACTATCACATGTTTTCCCTTCTATTGTTTGTTTTGGTCATTCTTGGTGGTTCTAGGGCTTATTCCTGATGCAGTGTGCAAGGATCATGCCTGGCACTGCTATGTAGTTCATATGAAATGCTGAAAATGGAACCAGAATGCCTTATACCTGCACTGCCTCTGTGGCCCTTCCTTTCTTCCGTGTTTTTAAGGCATTATATATAGTAATTGGTTTTATTAAAATTTTCCATTATACTGGGTTTATTTATGACTCCCCTTTATTCCACAGACTATGATTTTAAACATAAAATTTTGATGGCACTCTCTGTTCTTCCTCTACTAAATATACATCTGGATAATCTTGAATATTTATGAGATATATCCCTTAAGAATACCTTGAGAAGATGTCTTAAAAATAAGCAAAGATTTCCTCTCCCTACAAGCAGTTCAGAGTTTCCTCATTTCACCACAATTCAGCCATTTTGGAGGATGAATGCATCTATTAAGCTGCTCAGATGTTCACCATAGTTGCCCTGGAAAGAATATGCATCAGTCAGTGCTGATATCTTCCTGCCTCTCCTCTCAGCGGGGATTTAATGTACGCCATTTAGTCTGTCTGTTGTTAGACCACTCCAAATATACTGTCTACATTTGGTAGTTTTTTTGCTTTATGTGTTGATAAGAAATAAACAAAAGATAGGTTTCTGGCTTCTTTTTGTTGTTGTTGTTGTTGCTTTTTTTAAACCATCAGGGTTCTCATGTGCAGGGCCCTTTCATAGCCTGGCCAGGGTTCAAACACTCATATTTTACTCATATTTTCACTCCTGAGCACCATCAGGAGTTACCCCTCGGCACAGGACCAGGATTAATCCCTGAGCATAGGCAGCTATTGAAAACCAAAAATAAAACCAAAACTCCAAATAAAATCCCAAACAAAAAAAGAAAAAAAAGTATAAAGTAATTTCCCTATTTCCTTCATCTTCATAATGTTGCAAATTTATTTGCCACAATGTTGCCTTATGCACAAGCGAAGTATATACAATTTCCCTTTTTAGTAATTAATTGAAGGAAAGATTGAGAAAAGAATAACACCACATAACAGTTTTCCTGTTTTTTAAATATGTACAAAAGTGTGTGCTAGGGACTAAAATCATGAGATATATCAAATTTTATAGTAAGTACTACTAATGTTTCTATTATGCATGAAAGAGAATTGAGGCACAGAGGCATTAAATTGATCACGGAAATGTAGAGAGCAAATTAGCTGAATTTGGACCAAGACTATGTTATTTCAGTGCCCTTAAGACAATCCACTGGGAGAAGTTACTCTAAAATGCATCTCTGATCATGTTCACCACTGTTGATATCTGCTTAAATATGACTTTAAAGGTTATTCAAAATTTATATAATATACATTTCCGATCATCACTCAACTTGGTTCTGATGTAAGATTCAACCCATTTCACACACAAGTTCTCACACATATATCTTCATATTATATCAAAGAGGTACAAGATCTTGACACATCTGAAAAGACCATGTTTTGTTCAAACTATATACTTAGGTTTGTGGGAAATACTACATATTTAATCCTTCCCTATTTTGTCAGGTATACACTTTATGCTCAGTTTTCAAGATGTCATCCTTAAAAACTTTCCAAACTCTATCCCAGAAAATACTAGTTGCATCTTTTAGAGTGGGCTAAGACTGTTCTTACATAAAAATGTTTTGGAGGGAAAGGGTCATAAAAGGAGAACTTTTTTTTTTTTTTTTTTTTTGCTCTTTGGGTCACACCCGGTGGCCTTTCGGAGGTTACTCCTGGCTCTGCACTCAGGAATCACTCCTGGCGGTGCTCGGGGGACCATACGGGAAGCTGGGGATCGAACCGGGACAGGCAGGCTGCGTGCAAGGCAACGCCCTACCCGCCGGGCTATCGCTCCAGCCCCAAAAGGAGAACATTTTTAGAATTGTATCTGAAGTAAAGAAAAAAAATGGTTCAGGAAAACACTTTTCTTTTATTTTTTTTTTTTTTATTTATTTATTTATTTATTTATTTATTTATTTATTTTAAGTATTTTATTATACCACCGTGATATATACAAATAAAAAAGATATACAATTAAAAAGTTCATGTTTGGGTTTTGGTCATACAGTGTTTCAGCACCCGTCCCTCCACCAGTGCCCATCTCCCACCACCAACATCCCCGGTTCCCTCCCCCTTCCCCAGCCCTGCTCCATGGCAGGTTCTTTATTTCTTTCCCTTTTTCTCCCTTTCTCTTTTCCTTCCCTTCCAGACTATGGATTACAGAACATACATTAAAAGGTTGTCATGTGTATCCTCTTGCCTCTATTTAATGCTCAGTTCTAGGTTGGCATTAGTACCCTCGACTATTATTAGCACCCTGTTCCATTTTCTGTCTTACCTAGCCTCTGACTCCCACACGTTTGTGATAATTTCCACCTTTGACAAGACCTCCTGATATATGTTTCACTTGACCTTGGATATTGGTATCATAATATGTACATATATATTTATGCCATGCAAATAAATGCAGTCATTCTGTATCTGTCTCTCTCCTTCTGGCTAATTTCGCTCAACATAATCTTCTCCATGTCCATCCATTTATAGGCAAATTTTATAACTTCATTTTTCCTAACAACTGCATAGTATTCCATTGTGTAGATGTACCAGAGCATCTTAATCCAGTCATCGATTTTCGGGCACTCTGGTTGTTTCCAGATTCTGGCTATTGTGAATAATGCTGCTATGAACATAAAAGTAGGGATGGTGTTTCCGCTGCGTATTTTTGGTTTCCCAGAGTAGATTCCCAGGAGTGGTATGGCTGGGTCAAATGGGAGTTCAAACACTTTTCTTTTAAAGTGGGAAATATTTTAGCATATATCAATGTTTATGGTGAGAGACAAATTAAAAAAATACCTAAGAATGGTAATACTTTTAGTGAATGGCATTTGTAAAGATGTGAAGTGCTGGGGGATCCAAGTAGTGAGGAGTGTTTCTGGAACAAAAGATGCTATCTTAACAAGAGGGAGGGAACATTTTAAATGTATATGTATGTAGATGGCTGTGTCTATTTGGAGCCTGAGAGTTGAAACAGTTTCTAATTTTCTGTTAAGAAGCTAATTTTAGGTCACTGGAAAGTCAAGAGAGGACTTGTCCCGTCTGAGAGGAAGAGAGAACAAGCACTTCAAACACTACTCCAGATGTTACACCTCAAGGTATCTTCTGCTAAGAGGGATATGTATAAAATATAGAGAAGCAGAAACAAGGCTAAAATTATTCAGACATCAGTGGTGTACCACCATTATGTAGGAACGTTTCCAATAGACAATGGATTTAATGTGTAAAAGCAAAGAGAAATGATGATGATTCAGGTCAGTTTTCTCCTATGGAATTATGTTGATCATATTTATTTCATTGAACATACTTTCCCCCTCTTAAATGTAGGTTTTATTCGGTGAGTCATGTATTTTCACATCTGTCACTTCCAGACAATAGAAAGTTTAAGGTATTAATTTTTTTTTCTTAATAAAGTGTATGGTTAGGTTTCCTCTGTAGAGAAACTCTAATGGAAATCTTAAAATGATAGGGATAAATTAATTTTAATTTTTTGTAACTCCCAATTTATTTATCTGCATATGATTCATAAAATCTTATTTAAATGTTTGCAAATGTGTTGGGTGGGGGCTCTGGTTCTCACTATTTGTAAACTATTTTTCTTCTTTCTATAGTAAACTGATTAAAATTAAAATTCCAGTGACTCTTAGGAACAAATCTTTTATTTTTCATTTTATTTTCTCGGAATCACTAGGATGTAAGTTCAGAGCATTGTTTTCCTCATAAGTGCTCTGGTCTTTTACTTTAGTAATTTCAGAAATTGCATAATAGTTTGAATTCATTCAAACAAAGGCAAATCCTGATATAAAAGCATTTCTTTTGTTACTCTTTGTTTGAAATAAGAAATTCAAAACTCTAAAGATATTACACACAGAACAACACTTTCCCAGAGAGAGATTAACATAGCAATAGGTTCCTTAGAACTGCAATCTACTACCTTTCAAATGAATGTCAAGTTATGCTAGCCAATGCATTCAAATGCTCTAATCATTTCATCTGTTCAGTTTCCTGCTTTCTGAACTAAAAATACAATTCTTAATGTTTGTTTCATTGTCACACTGTCACCATGGATACCTGATGCAAAGATTCTCAGTGCTGTGGAATTGTAACAAAAGGTTATAGATATTCATTACTGACTGTAGTACAGACAATCATTACAGAACACTAGAGCATTGAATTTTTTAGTGCATAAGATTTTTTTAAAGTTGATTATCTTAGATGATGTTTATCTTATATCTCTAGTACTTCTAATAAGCTGTGATGACTATTAAAATCACTGTAAATTAATTCTTAAATTGTGAGGTTCTACATATTCATGATTTTTGCATCTAACAAGTGGTTTTTATTAATCTGAACATAATATTTGAAATTTATTGATATTTTACTTTCAATATACAATATATCAATGTTTAGTCTCAAGTAATTTTATCCAAACTCACTTTCTAGCTCTCATTGGAACCAGAAAAATCAAAATTGTGCATTTCACATACTGTTCATTAGTTTGTCTGATAGATAAGCTATAACCCTGATTTAATGTATTATTCTATCTGACCAAAAAGTCAGATGACGTTTTGCATGTGACAGATTTTTGGCATCATCAGGGTAACTAAATTCGGAAGTTAAAAAATCATTTCAAAGCCAAAGAGATAGTTAAATTGGTATAGGGCATGTTGCACAAGGCTCAAAGCTTCAACAGTGGAACTACACAGCCACAGGACACTGCAGGGACTGACCCCGATCTCCAGTGCACTTCTAGGTGTGGTCCTTATTTTAAAAAATATAAAAGCTCACAATATCAGTAGCAAACTTAAAAAAAATTACACAAAGATGGAGATTATAGTCAGACTTTGATAATATTTACTGTTCAATTTAAAACTGTTTTATTGGATTGTCATTGTATAATTTCTCTTGGGTGTAGCTCTGAGGAGCTGTGGAGTCTGCATGTTGAGAATGACTGCCCTCATGGTATGGGGGGTTCCTCTGGCTTCTTGCTAGGCTCTACTGGGATGATAGGCCAGGACTAGAACCCTCCTAGAACTGTATATATTGTATAAATGTGAAAAATCCTGGGACGGACCTGGTCCTACTTCCATTATTGTCTAAGAGTGCTGATCTCTCCCCATTGAGGTTAATCAGTAAATGCTCTAGATGAGAGCCTACTACTGAGAGTGTACCACCCACATGGCAGAGCACATGTCGTATTTGATATGCCAAAAGCCAGTAACAATTATAGACCTCATTCCCATGACTTGAAAGAATAGTTTGAGGCACTTTGTATTCTTTGAGGGAGCAGAGGCTCCCTTGGGCTAAACTAACTATTGACAGGACATATGGAGATGTTGGTGACTACAAGAGTATGCCACCCGCACGGCAGAGCCTGGCAAGCTACCGGTGTCGTATTTGATATGCCAAATACCAGTAACAATTATAGACCTCGTTCCCATGACCTGATGGAGTGGTTTGAAGCTCTTTATGTTCCTGGAGCAAGCAGGTGCCCTTGGGCTCTACTTGCATGAGACAGGACATATGGAGATGTTACTGGTGCCCTTTCGAGCCAATCGATGATGAATGGGAAGACAGTGATACAGTGATGGAGATGTTACTGGTGCCTACTCAGACAAATCAATGAAAAACAGAAAAACAAGTGATACAAGTGATACATTATATAATTCTAGTTTATTTTTATAATTCCTATATTCCTATTATGTAATGTTTAGTGTTTGTCATTTGTAGGGCTCCTTCTAGTGTATATGAAGTCTCTAAGGAGTAAAAGCCTTAACAATGAGCTTTGATACTAAAAATTAATAAAATAAATTTCTATAGTTGATGGGTTTAAATAAAAATTTATTTCAGATGAATTCCCTGCAGACATTTCTTTTTTTTTCTGACATTTCTTTATTTGTGTGGCATGTTCATTTTTTATTTAGTACTTCATAATTTAAGAATATATTTTTGAATTATTTTCTCTGTCCCCTTGAGGTATTGCATGTGTGGCTTTAGTGCCTGGCTGCATTGGCAGGTGGCAGACAGGAGACAGGCTTATCTACACCCAGAGCTCTGCCCCGTAGGCCCTGGATGGTGGATGGTTGATGGTCTGACATAGAAAAAAAGAATGAGCTCCCTGGGATGAACCCAGAGCCACAGCAGAGTTTGGCAAGCTACCTGTGGTGTATTCGATATAGTAAAACAGTAACACTAATGAACCTCATTCCCAATGAATAGAAACGTTACTGGCGCCAGCTCAAGCAAATTGAAGAACAATGGGAAGACAAGTGAAAAGTGACAAGTGACTTTTGAATTATAAAATTTATTAATTTGGGGAGAGAGCGGTACTAGAGAAGTAAGGCTCCTGTCTTGCATACAGAGGACCTTTTTCACTCCCTGATGCAACATTTAGTCCCCTGAGCTATGTTGCAAATGATTCCTGATTACAAAGCCAGGAATAACTCTGAACAAAGTCTGATGTAAACCACAGACCAAGTACTATCTATTAATTCAACTAATATAAGTTGAATTAAACTATGTATCGACCCTGGACATGAAGATAAGGAAACACTCATGAATAATTAATGGTACTTTGCAATCTAACAGAGAGCTACATTAAATTGGATCATTAAAATGGAAAAAAAATTAATTAATAGGTCAGATATGACACAAATGCTGCAGGAACACAGGTTAAGACAATAAACTTTACCTAAGAAGACTGGGAGCATACTCATAGAGAGCTAATTGCTGAAGAAAGAAAAAGTTCCATTGAAATAATGTAGCATTAAAATTGAGATAATTCTATAAAGAATGTACCATTGCAAAAACAAAGATATTTGAAAATAACTGGTTGGAAGAGAGTAACTTTCTGAGACACTGGCTGGCACTGAGACATTCATTTTCAGAAGTTGCAAAACCATTGCCACCAGATTGCTACCACTAAAGTTTTCTTTATAACTTTTCTTTTCTTTTGAAACAGACTTTTACCCTTTTTTAAAGTGTATAAGGGGTATGCTTATGATACCCAAATTGAATATTCTGAATCATAAATCTTAAAAATCATAAATCTTATCTGGCTGGGATAGGCATTACTTCTCTTTTTATTCTCAGAGATATGTAACAATGATTATTTCAGTGATATTCTTCACAGGCAGGTTTTAGTATTATCATGAGAAACCCAGACAGTAGCTGAGCAAATTTGGTGCTTGAAGACTGACATCCTAAAATGTATAATTATGTATTCTATGTGTAGGCAAAATGGTCCTTTAAAAACCACTCCAATTATATGTAAGAACTGTGATCTTAGTATAATTTCTTAGTCATAAGGAAATCAACCATATTTTTATGCTTGGTGATGAGATGACCATCAACATTCTACTTTCTTCTAGCCTATAAATTCATATAGATACAAACAATCTATTTCTTCATTTAGTTGTGGATGAAAGTCATTGATTGAAACACTCTGATGTTTCAATCACTGATACTTCTCTCTTTTGTATTTGGAAGAACAAGCTCATCATCATGGAAAATTCATAAAATGTCTGGGAATCCTTAGAGGAAGAGGAATTTAAGAAATTAAGTGTATATATATATGACACAATTGTGATCTAGAAGACTATAAATTGCAACAATAAAGGGGAGACCCATTCTTTGTAAATGCTTTTTTACTCTCTTGTTTTAATTTTTAATACAACACTAATTATGTTGGAAGAATTATTTTATATTCTAAGTCCTCTAGGTACTACTTCACATCTCTGAGTAAATCTAATTACTCAGTGCTTTTAAAACTGTTGCTAAATTATACACCTTGCTTCAGATTTTATCTTTACTTGTCTTCTGTCTGCTAATATTAATTAGATTATTACCACTAAATTATTATGCAATAAAAAAATGAAGTAATTCTGTGATTTAGTGTTAGAAATAAAATATATTTTATGTAGTAATATTTAATTGTATGTGAATTTATATAGATAATACAAATATCTAAAACATTGTAGGCACTGTATGACTGTCTTCCCGTTGTTCATCTATTTGCTCGAGTGGGCACTAGTAACATCTCCATTAGTCCTGTCACAAGCAAGTGCAACCCAAGGGCATCTACTTGCTAAGGGACAGGAGGAGCCCTAAACCATTCTTCAGGTTATGGAACTGAGGTCCATAATAGTTACTAGTCTTTGGCATAAAAAGTAAATAAAACACGGTAGCTTGCCAGGCTTTACCGTGTAGGTGGTATAGTCTCAGTAGAAGGCTCTCAACCCAAGCATTTACTGATGAAACTTAAAGGGGGAAAATCAAGTTTTCTCTTGGATGGAGCTCTGAGGAACTATGGAGTCTGGATGTTGAGAATGACTAATTGCATGATGTGTGGTTTGCTCTGGCTTCTTGCCAGGCTGACTGGTATCAGTTGAAACATGTCTATAACTGTTTACTATGTATAAATGTGAAAGAAATTGGGAAGAACCTTATGCAAAATTCAGTATCCTATAAAAATAGGATACTGGGTCTCCCTCTTCTGGGGCAACTGGCATGGAGGCGGAGGAAAGGGCAGGGTCCAAAACTCCACTCTGAGTCCAGCCACCATGGTCTCTCCCCACTCATGAGAGCAAACTCTTGGAGCAATTTTGGACTCGGCCAGGGGGATGGTCAAGCCCCTTACTGGGAGGTCAGCTCCATGGGTTGCTTCCACGTGGGGCTGGCCGAGCAGCAGCAGCTGTGGGTCTGAAGTGGATGGGTCTGGATCTCTTCTGGGGTTGCAAATTAGCGAAATCTGGCATGGGTGGATCTCTCTCTCCGGGACAACTGGCATTCCCATAGTATATGTATGCTATGAAAGACTTCTAGTAAAATATTTTAAATGCTTAATGATTTCAGAAAATCATTCACCTTTAAGTGAATTTTTTGAAGTTTAATGTAATTGACAGTTAATTTTAATACATTTTCATAATTTAGATGTTTTAACCTTCCCTTCATATTTATGCTATAAACTAAAACACACTTTTTATACAGATTACTTTATCAGTTTAACTAGAGGATAAGCTCACCCTTCTTAGTTGAACGTATAAATGGAATGCAATTTATTTAAATTTAGTATTTTACATTTTAATAATATAAAATATGTTTCAAGGGTAAGCTAAAATCTGACATAGTTATAAATTCATAGCATAAGTGACTGATGGTTATTTTTGATACTTAAACTTCTCTTTATTAGTCAATAGTGCTGCTAATAGAATTTTCCATATAAAGCGATAATACCAAATCTGGATTTAATACTGAAGTTAATACAAATTTAAGAAAACAAACCTTATTTCTTCTACATATAATTATAGGTAGTATAGGAATCATGATATGTTGTTTTATTTTTCATTTTGTTAGTATTGTTAGCATGTGCTATAAATATTGGCTCTTTGAAATTATAATCAAATTTTGTCACTTTTATTGAACATCATAGACAGTGTTTGTAAAAAATACATGATACATATATAGCTATTTCTTCCCTCCTACATGGTCCATAGAAATAAAAAGATTCAATTAGCATTTATAAGGTAGATCTCAATGACAATCTATTATTTTTATTTAAAAATAATTGGATACTAAAAGCAGACAACACAAATTTTTATTACTCGGTACTAAAACCCAACTATTAATTAATAATAACCAATTAATAAATAATACTGAAGTACTTAGCATTGTGATGGGTGGGACTGACACTGAGTACTACTTAAGTACTCTGTGGTATTTAATATTTAATACAGATATCTATTACTCAATTAAATAATTATTTATTAAGATTTCTTTGCTTCTTTGGAATATACTAAGTGTCAAGCTAGGTCTTATAATATATGACAGATTTTCACCTTAGGTAAAAAGGTTAAAAATATGTAAGAAAAATCAGAAAAACTTTGTCTTCAAAATCAATTATCAGGAATGGGAGGGGGATAGGGAAAAATTACCTCAATTCCCTCTAGGAAAAACAATTCTTTTTCAAGCCTCAGATGAAGCATGATATTAAAGAATCTCAAGTCCCTTTTGTGAGCTACATAAGAATAGAATATTGAATGTTATCTCTTTAGACCAGTGTGAAACAGATCTAGAACTATCTTTTGTTAGTGTTTAACAAAACGAGTCCTATAGACATTGACTATTGGTCACCTTGATGTGACCCAAGAAGGTTAGATGTAGTCTCAGAGGTGGCCTGTAGGTATCTTGTTAGTCCATAAACATATGGTTCCTTGGTAGAAGGGAATCATTAATTACTGAAAACTTCATTGAAGGAGACAGAGGATCAAAGACTTGGTATCGTTAAATAGAAAAAAAAATTGGAAAAAAACTTTGTTGAATTTGTGCTTCCAGAGAAGGCATGAAGCTCAGAAACCTATAATGCAAAAGATCAAAACAGTAACAAAACCTACACTTTTCCTTTAATAATTTTTAGGTTTATGTGAATTTTAGTCTCCTAATTGTCTTCAAGGTTTAAATATCTTGAGTCTATCAACTTAAAACCACATGCCATGTATTTGGTAAAATCAATAATTGAGTTCTTTTTTATTATGTGGCACATAAATTTAATTGGTGTATAAACAAAATTTTTTGAAGCAGGGATGTTGGTGTTCCAATCAGATAAACGTTTTTCCTATGCATTATTTTTGTTTGAACCCCCCAATTAAATTAACATATAAAATTTCATGATATTTAATTTATCTTGTTTTGGCATCACAGCTGACATGCTCAGACTACTGCTGGCTCTGTGTCAAGAAATATTTCTGGTGAACTTGGGAGACCATATGGGATGTGAATACTCAAACTCAGGTAGGCCATATGTAAGGCAAATTCCCTTCCAGTGTAATATCACTCTGATCCCACTTTTTAATTTTTCAATGAATGACAAGAAATTGCTTGTCTGTGTATGAAAGGAACATCTGTCAAAATTTTATTAATACCTCAGCTTATAAAACAATGTAATACAACCTGACAAACTATGAAGGTAATTATTTAAGAGGCTATTTATTAGAATTAGATTAAAAAAACTTTAAAATTGTTTCTTTGAATTTGGACTTTTTACCTATAACTTGAGAGGCTAAATTACCTTACTGCATCAGTTTTTAACTTTTTTAAGGTTGCCATTTTTTATTCTTAGCTAATTGTTAAGTTCCCAGAACCCCCAACTAGATGTTAAACAGAAAAACTTGCTTTACTAGGGCATTCCTATATTTTAAAATTAAAGTACCAGTGGTTTATACTGCTTCTGTTGTGTTGCATAGATTTACAACTCTCTCCATATATTTGCCACTAAATTTACGGTTCATCCAACCACCCAGAAAATCCTTCAAAATATTTTCCCATTAGATTCTTTGTGGTAACCTCCACAGATTTCCTTGTGTCTAAGAGTGATTTTTGTTGTTATTTTTTCCAGTTGTTGTTTTATCTGTTTGTAATTGATGTGTAATTATAATTATGTACATATGTAAATATGTAATTGTCTTCACTTCAGTACTTATTTCACTAGCATAATCATTTCTAGCCCATCTAATTTATTAAATAAGTATATATATATATATACACATATATATGTGTGTGTGTATGTATGTATGTATATATTTTAATTTTAACTGTCTCTCCTCTTCGTTGCCACTGTTGTAATATTTTGGAGTTGCAAACTTAGTATCTTCATGAGAGTTGCACAAATGTCAAATAAGTCATTATTTTCAACACAGTTCATGACTTTGAATGCATAGGTACAAAACCAAAGATTGGTAAGTGCTGACATACAGTTTTAAATATTTATTTTACAAATAGTTGTCATTATTAGATATTTTGTTGCTTGTTCTTTATCTGTCACATGAAAAATGGAAATAGCTGTAAATAATGTATTCAGGGACCCTGGAGATAGCAGCAAGGACTGAAGTGCATGTCTGGCATGTATAGGATACCAAGTTGATGGCTGGCAACACAGGGTCTCTGAAACACTGTTAAATTTCTTCCTCAGGGTACCTGAGAGGTGTGGGATTGAGCATCAATACTTGCCAGGTCACCAATCACCAGGGGTTCGCCCTAGTTCACTGAATTCTATCTACATGGGAATCCCCTAAAGAACTGAGATGGCTACACAGGTAGGTTGGTGAAGAAAGCACATTTCAGAGTTAATCAGCATTAAGTGTATAATCACAGTTGTTGGTTGTTTGCAGATAGTTCTTTCTTGGCTGATCTTGAACTGGCAGTTGTATTCATTTTTAAAATAGTTTTGTAATAAAAAGTTGGGTTCTGGCATGAGAATAAATAAAATTCTAAATTGGAATTTAGTATAGCAGAATGCAGATAATAGCAAATCTTGGAAATGGACAGAAATATGTGTGAAAAGGTCCACAGATGGTGTTGGAAGGAGCTTTACATTTTGGTAGTGGTAAAGTGTGATATCTTATTTTGAGGTGGTAACAAAAGTTTTCATAAAATATATACAATAATACAAAGCAATGTAAGAAAGAAAGAAGGGAACAAAAAGGAAAGAAAGGGAGAAAGAAAAGAAAGATGGAAGGTAGATGCTGGCAACTAATTTGTTTTAATATATATGCATTCCTATATGTGAGGTCAAAATAAAATTCAAACAGTTGACTTAATAATTGACATTTCTTGAGCTTAATATTCTTTTATTATTTTGGAGGTCAGAGCTCCTTTATTACGGATTCACCACCATGATCTCACCATTCTACAAAGAAGTGATCATCGATGTCAAAAGAGGGGTTCGGCAGGGTGATACCATCTCACCAAAACTCTTCAGTGCCACCCTCGAGAACATCATGCAACAATTAGAATGGGAAGGAATGGGAGTGAAGATAGATGGTCAGCAACTACATCACCTCCGTTTTGCTGATAACATCATTCTAATAACAGCAAACATTAGCCAAGCAGCACAAATGCTGGCTGACTTTGACCGCGAATGTGGAAAGATGTGTCTACAGCTGAGTCTCAACAAAACAATGCTTATGAAAAATGAGCTAGTTCCAGAGGCCCCATTCACCCTCAATGGAACAAACATCTCTGAATGCAGCAGTTATGTGTACCTAGGTGGAGAAGTCAACATGATGAAAGACCTAAAACCTGAGTTGCGCAAGAGGGAAGAGAGCGGCATGGAATGCCTTCAAAAACATCGAAGAAATAGCTAAAAAAGACAAAGAATCTCTGGCTCTGGGCACATCTCTTCGACTCCACCGTTCTCCCTGAACTAACATATGCCTCAGAGACCTGGCCCCTACGAAAGCAGGATGAAAATGCTATTCGGGTCTCCCAAAGTGGAATCGAAAGAGCTATGCTTGGAATATCACGCCTCACTCAAGTGAAAGGAATATCAGATAAGGAGGTTATTCCAGGGGGGGAAAAAAAAAGCCCAAACAATTAAAAACCTCACAAAAACCTTAAAAATGAGGAGAAAAATCTATATTCTGATGTTTTGAAAATATATGTATTGAACAGTATATAAATATTTTTATACCTTTATCTCAATTTTACTCAATAATTTCAGTAAAATTAGTGTTCTTTTTAAATATATACTAAATTGAGAACCTGGAATATCGAAAACCTGGAATATGGTTTAGTGAGGATCAAAGATTTCCAGCCCCAGATGCATGAAAGGGCTAGAGATCTTCAAGAAATATGAGGGTTCTCTTGATTTTTCCATACATTTAAAATCAAGCATTACATGAAAACTGCAGAAGAAAAACCCAAACTAAATTAAAGAGCAGGATAAACTATCTCATTGTACAGTTAGAAGAATATTTGAGAACACTTGGAAATTCCATTTGTATGTGATTAAATAATTTTTATTAATTAAAATATTAATTTCATTAACAGGATTATATCTCCTAGGTATTTGTGAATAATTCTTTTATATACTATGTAGAATTAAAATGATGCAGGGAATAACAACATATTAAAGTAACACAATACATTTCTGACATATTTCATGGTGTAAGACTAATTTCTAAACTTGTTTTGGTATTTCAATGGTTGTTTATAAGGTAATTCTACACATAGTCATAAACACAAGTACACTGAAGCAATAACTGCTTTTGTACAAATTGTATTTTTCCCAAGAGCTGTAGCTCAATTTATCTTTCTTATGGGGATTAAGCATTCTGACAAATGAGTTTATTACAATGACATTATTTAGTTGCTTTTGTGAAAAGTTAACATCTCTGATGCTATCTTTAAAGCAGATTCAGGGAGTCATTACAGACAAATTGAATTACCAGTCTCCTTTGGACTAGGCTGAAGACTTGGGCAAAAAATAATATTGTTATAAGAAACCATCAAACATACAACAGTTAGTTAAGTTATTCAGATGGTAAAAACTAATTATCATGGACTTTCAGTTGGAACATAGTACTAGATATCTTCTCGTTCTTTCTAGAAGACCAAATCAGCAACAAATTGTGATAGCCAAGAACACTTTAAACCTTTTAACAACAATCAGTATTTTATTGTTTACTTCATCTTCTTCTTTTTTCCCATAAAACTCCCCAAATCTTGCCTAATTAGTGCTTAATATAGGTTTCCCATTGAAATCACCAATTTCAAATAGCAGTCTTTGATTTCCCAATAAATAGAACTTGAATTTTTAATGACCCCCAAATTTCAGTTAGAATTTTTAAATTTAAATTTTTAAAAAGATTTGATGTGTTTTATTGGTTTACACAGTGGTTGCCAGAGACTACTTCTGACTCTATGTTAGGGGTAACATTTGACAGTGTTAGGGAGCCATATTTGGTGCTGGAGGTACAGCTGGGATTGACCATATGCAAGAGTAATGTCTTACCCCATTTGCATAAACTTTAGTCTCAGCATTTTTTAAAGATAAATAAGCACTATAAAATAACTTTAGAAACCAAGAATAGAAAATTATTTCAAGTGTGAAAAAGTGACAATAAAGATTATCCAAGGTCAAACAACTTTAAAACTATGCTTTTAAAGAGAAAATTAAAAGGACAAATAGGTTAAAAACATAACACAACCCTTCTTCCCATAATAACACTCTAAAATGACCTGAATAGCCTTCTTCCAGGGGCAGGATAGACTGCTGGGCAAGAAGGTAAAATATATTACATGGGAATCTTTTCCTTACACTGTGATAAAGTCTTTTCCAAGGTTTTTTCGTCATATTACCTCCTGAGTCAGCCTCCAGAGCACAAATGAAGAGAAGCAGCTTTATTAGTGCTGTCACCGCAAAGGTGAATGGACTGCCATTTTCAATATTGTTGCCACTAACTTATGTAGCTATACCAAGATCCATGGGCATTGTCATTCAATGATAGGATTATATACTGCCATAGACAGGCTCATAATGATGGTTCAGGGTAATCTCTTCAAGATTAGGTTTCTGTCAAGACCATAATTCTTTTTTAAAAAATGACTTAAAGAATTATAGCCCACTAAGTTTTAGATAAAATAATAATTAATTATGGTCAGCACAGTATATAGAAAAGTGACAGCATTATTGCTGAATACACACAAAAAGGGAACTTATTTAATGAGGGTGACTGTAGATAAGATATATATAGAATTTTAATGAGATCTACAATTGAAAACTCTGGCCTTTACCCAAAAGAGTCAAAAGGAAAACTTGAGGAAGTATTTTAAGATATGAATATAAAATAACAGTAATAAATTAGGAGATTTGAAAAAGGATTTATTTTTAAAGGAAGTAGGCTGTATTCTTTTTTAATTCACATATCCTTCCTCCTTTTTTCCATTACTTTTTCCTGAGATAATACCATATTATAACACACATTTGGATCAGTTTCAATAAGTGCATCTCAATGATTGTATTGACTTTGTTATGTACAAATCATGTCTGGAGTTATGCCTAGAATTAGAATTCTTGGACATTTTAGTAGAGAGTAGAGTGAAATGAATAGTTTAGGTAATGATCAAGTAATTAGCAGTTATCTACCCCTACACATATCAATGGTTTGTTTTCCTGCCAATCCTCTCTTGATCAGGGTGACCCGCCATAGAAACTTTCCTCAACACAAAGGGATCAGAAGAACTGACTTCTTTTTTTTTCCTTCACTACTTAATAGAGGGCTACGTGGGCATGTCAGTTTGGAATTGATGTTCCCATCATTTATCTTAGAGAAGGAGGAGACCGCTGCTTTGTTACCATGAGGTAGAGTAGAGATATAAAACAGCCAACCCCATTGAAAAATGGGGAGAAGAAATGAAGAGAAACTTTTTCAAAGAAGAAATTCAAATGGCCAAAAGGCATATGAAAAAAATGCTCATCATCACTAATTATCAGGGATATGCAAATCACAACAATAATGGGTTATCTCACACCATAGGCATATCTAAAAGAGCAAGAGCAACCAGTGCTGGCATGGATGCAGGGAGAAAGAGATCTCATCCATTGTTGGTGAAAATGTTGACTGGTACAACCTTTTTTGGAAAACAATATAGACATTTCTCAAAATATAGATATTGAGCTACCATTTGATCCAGCAATACCACTCCTGGGAATATACCCTGGCAAGCCAAAACACACAGCAGAAATACCATCTGCACTTATATGCTCATAGTAGCAATATTTACAATAGCCAGAATCTGGAAACAACCTGAGTGCCTGAGAACAGACATTGGCTAAAGAAACTGTGGTACATCTACACAGTGGGATACTACGTAGCTGTTAGGAAAACAAAGTTATGAAATTTGCTTATAAATGGATGGACATAGAGAGAAACATTTTCAGTGAAATTAGCCAGAGGGAAAAGAACAGATATTGAATGACTGCTTTTGTTAGTGGGATGTAAAAAAATAGTATCACTTGTATCACTTGTCTTCCCATTGTTCATAGATTTACTGGTGCAGGTGCCAGCAATGTCTCTTTTATTGGGAATGAGGTACATTATTGTTACTGTTTTTGGCATATCAAATACACCATGGGTAGCTTGCTAGGTCTGTCATGGCTCAAGGTCAGGCAAAACATGGATCAGGAGGTCTTGTCAGTGGGTAGAATCTACAGCAATTGTGTGGCAGTCAGAGATTAGGTCAGAGGAGACGGGACCAGTGTGTGCTAATAATTGTTGGAAATGATAATATCGTCTAGAACTGAGCATTGAATGTAGGAAAAGTGATATATATGATAACCTGTAAATGTATATATTGCAAGTCACAATGTGTAAGAGTAGGGAAAGAGAGACAGACAAACAGAGACTGAGAGGATAGAGAGAGAGACACAGAGAGACAGTGACAGAGACAGAGAGACAGAGACAGAGAGAGACAGAGAGACAGAAAGATAGACAGAGAGAGAGGCAGAGAGAAGAGACAGAGTGCCTGCCATAGAGGCGGGCTGAGAAGGGGGCATGGAATTAGGGGACATTGGTGTTGGGAAATGTGCACTGGTAGAGGGATGAGTATGGGGAATACTGTGTGACTGAAACCTAATAATGAACAGTCTTGTAATTGTCTATCTCATGGTGGTATAATAACTTTTAAAAGAAAAATAAATAAAACAGGAAAATCTCGTGCCAGAAAAAAACTGTTGGATAAGAGCTTTAATGCTCACAATAGGCATTTATTGAATAATGTTCTATTATATCTGTCAAAGAAAATAGCTATTTGGCTCACAAAATCATCTTAATTGTATTTAGTGAAAACTAGCACAGCCACAAATTCTTATTAAAAATGATTAAAGAGGGGCATGAATGATATATAATACAGATGGTATACTGCTTGCCTTGCACGTGGCCAACATGGTTTCAATCCCATATGGTCTCAAAAGCACAGCCAGAAGTAATTCCTGAGTGCAGAGCCAGAGTTACCCCTGAGAATTTTCAGGTGTAGCCCCAAAACTAAAACAAAGAAGAGTTAAAGAACACATTTCAGGTAATAATTTTTAATACTATGAAACTTGACATCTCCATTAAGAGAACTGTAAAATTGTAGAAGACAGGAAACATATATCATTAAGAATAAAAATCAATGAAGAGAAAATAATCAAATTAGTTTGTAGTATGAAGGAACAGATAATAATAACGCTTAGTTGATAGCTGGCTTGCTTGGTGTTTTCCACTATGGAGAAGCCATGTACGCTCTTGAATAATATGCATTTCTCTCTTTCTCCATACCTATTTTAGAAAATGTAGTAAATTTATTTCAATGCAAAACATTTTTCACATACACAAAATGAATGATGCTTAGAGCTGTCTTGGCATTTCTGAGTGGACTGGTTGGTTATACTGTTCTTATGATCAAATGAAATATATTAAAAACATAAAAGTTTTCTCATGTTTGAACTTAGCAATTTGCCATACCTAGGAGAAGAGAAAATATTTGACTAACAAATGCATTCAGTGTTCTTTACCAACTGCCGCAGATATCTTATAAACTAGGAGAACTCTGATTTTCCATGTATATATTTCTTTGTTAGACTACATGCTTCCAATTCCAATGCTATACAGAACAGCCCTATTCAATAATGAAGAGTACATTTCCTTAAACCTCTATAGGCACACAAGGGGAAGGGTCTGGAATGGGGAAAAGGCAGATGCTGCTCATTACATTGGTAATTGAAAAAAATCATACCCGGAAATTGCAAATATTTGCACGCACACACACACACAAAATGGATGATGCTGAGAGCTGTCCCTGGCATTTCTGAGTGGATTGATTGGCTATATTGTTCTTTTGTTCTGTAGGCTATTATCCAAGGTTTATTACTTTCTTGAGGAACTATAACGTTTAGAACCCTGCCTTCCTGCAGATCATTTTTCTGAACAAATCAGTGGCCAGGCAGTTATACTATGGAGTGGCTTATGTAAATTATCAACACATGCTTGATTTTTCTTTCTTTGTTGTATTTAGTTATAATAAAAATATTTGTTTTCCTTGGTGAAAAATAATTCATAAATGCACATTCTTAATATAAAAGCTTAGGCAGCCTAGGTTCATTTTAGTAATACTTATTTGTGGGTCTAACGGTGCTAAACTTTTATTTATTAATTCACTTCTTTTCTACTCATGTTCCTATTTTTTCTTATTTTCTTTCCTCCATATGCATTATTTAAAGCACTGGCCATTGCAGCATGAATAGAAGTTGTTATTTTGTGAGAAAATGAATGTGATGAGATATTGACTTTTGTTGCAGTGAGGATAGAGATTTATTGACCTGGAAATAAAGTCAATATTTGCTTTGAGGGACAATGTATCTAGATGTTAAAAATATACATAGTCAATATTTATATAAATATCTCTGTTCTGAATATCTGTCCAAAATATCTGGAAATTTACTATTGTTGAGTTTCTCTGTTCCTGAAAAGTACAGAATACTAAATTGGATTTGAAATACTGTTACAAAATATGAAAATAAGGCCAAAATAATCAGACACGTGGAGGATTTCAGGCGCTCACTGCATAAATTCTGTAGCAGACTTTCTTGCCAACGAGTGCTTTTTCTTTTAAAATGTGTAAACTTTTCATACTTTAATGAATCATGTATTTCTAAATTTGTTTAGTTAACACCATTGTACTAAAGTAATTTGAATTTCTAGCAGGATTCTGTAACAAACATTGAATTCTAAAGCATATTAAATATTGCTTCTTCTAGATTCCTATTTTCCTTTATCTTTTTCAACTTGTGGGGCATTTCTTTGCAAATATATCACTGACTTTTTAAGTACAACACTCATAATGTTATTACAATGTTTTCCCCTGAGGCACAGTCATTTTATTAGCATGGCAGCATGATTGATTAGAGTTCTCCCTCCATTAAGAGATACTTATTACATATACACTGCACAGTATTGATTTTTAAAAGTGAGCCCTCTATAAGGAACGCACAATCACCAAAGCAAAAGATCTGCTAAATATACTTTCCGGTCAGTTTTCTGTCACTGACTTTTCTACCTTTCAGATAACTTGAGCTAATCATTACAGATTCTTTGACTTTTCTGGTTTTAATCTTCCATGTTTAAGTTAGCAATAAATGTTGAACCTACCCATGTACTTAACTAGTTTTTTCTTCGGTTATAAAAACATAAAACCCTTATATAGAGAAAGAAAAAGCAACCTTTCTCCACAAAGTTCATAACTGAAAGCTCCATTAGAAACTAGGTAAGAAAGCAATAGGAAGACAAAGAGATTATGGACAATATCTGTGAATAAATCACATTCTTGTAAATAACTTTGAAAAATAAACTGCTGCTGAAGTAAACAATGAGTTTCCTTTGACAGCAAAACTACTGTTTACTAGTCATGAAATGGGAGATGAAAATGTTGAATGCTTTAAGTCTCGTGAGATAGATGAATGGCTGATTTAGAAAGTCTGTCCTAATTAGTTAGCTTTTGGAAAAATTATGTTGCATAGCATTCTGCTCTGATTCTTATTACTTAAATGGCAGCTAGAACAGTTACCCTGAAGATTACTATTTGTAGAAACAAAAAAAACTTTTTTATATCAGCATCTGAAAGTAGAATATTTTCTTAAAGAGTTACCTGACCTCCTCAAGAGGATATGACCTCCCCAACTACAACAACCCTAGTTGTAGTAGAGACGTCCCATACTCATGAAATTAAAAAATCAAGCTATAGTTAAGATTGAAATTTAAAATATAATTTAAACTGTAAAAATTAAATCTCTAAGATAAATTGTATATTTTAAAGAGCAGATTAAATCTATTTATGAAAGGAAAAGTCTTTGTCTGATATCAGAAAATACCACCTTTAAATGGAAACCAAGATACCTGGCTTTAAACCAATACCTGTAAATTGGTTTGTACTATAATTTATATGAGAGATTGAACAAAAAATGAGCAGCTCAAATATACTAAAAAAGAAAAACAAAAGTGCTAGGTCAGTGTAATGGAAGGGAAATGTCAGTGGCAATATGACCTTCATATAAAGTGGAATTCAAAGCAAAAACTTTAATAGATAATGGCCAGCCACAGTACAAGTATTTTTACTGCTCAAGTGCTCAATTCCTTTGTCCTGATTCAATTTTACTTTAAAGTTAAATTCCTGTTTTAGGCCTGAAAACTTGCTGCTGAAATTACTGGGGAAAAACACATAATAATACTATCTAATTTCAAGTTAAATTAATGACCACAGATTTCTAGTCAGTCTTTGGGTAAACCTAGTTCACTCTAGACTGTCCCTTCTGCTTGCCTGAAGTATTCGGTTTTGTATCTCCATCAATTATTTATTCTGTTTCACTATATGCTAACAATCGTTTTTATTTCACTGTGAACAAAGAAGCAACTCGAAGATAATTTCTAT
The DNA here is from genome assembly GCA_021461705.1 of Cryptotis parvus. Lineage (NCBI taxonomy): Eukaryota > Metazoa > Chordata > Mammalia > Eulipotyphla > Soricidae > Cryptotis > Cryptotis parvus. Next base: position 50,206 of record JAJIBD010009851.1, read on the forward strand.
TTTAATAAACTTAATGCCCGCCATATTTATCCCATGTTTATCTTCCCTCCTGCTTTTATGTATGCATCATCTACTATCCTATGTTAAAATAGATTTACATTTAAACATTTTGAATTCTACAATTTAAGGGAAAATGTAGAGAAATATAAATTTAAGAGCGTTTAGCATAAATAGTATATGCTAACTTAACATTTATAACTTAAAATATTACACTTGTCACTTGTCTTCCCGTTGTTCATTGATTTGCTCAGTGGGCACCAGTAACATCTCCATACGTCCTATCACATGCTAGTGTAGCCCCAAGGGCATCTGCTCGCTCCAGGAACATGAAGAGCCTCAAGCCATTCCTTCAGGTCATGGGAATGAGGTCTATAATTGCTACTGGGTTTTGGTATATCAAATACTACACAGGTAGCTTGCTAGGCTCTGTTGTGTGGGTGGGCTACTTTTCTAATAGCCTCTCATCTCATGCATGTATTAATGTATTAATGAACCCAGATGGGAACGATCAGCTTTTCTGCTGGGTGGAGCTCTGACAAGCTGTGGAGTCCAGATGTTGAAAATGGAGACCCTCATGGGGTGGGGTTCCTCTGGTTTCTTGTGAGGTTCTGCTGGGATGGTGGGCCAGGGATAACTTAAAATATAAGTTACTAATATTTCATTAATATTAATAATTATTATCATATAATTATATATTTAACACCCTCATTCCCATGACTTGATGGAATGGTTTGAGGCTCTTTATGTTCCTGTAGCGAGCAGATGCCCTTGGGCTATCTCACATGTGACAGGACATATTGAGATGTTACTGGTGCCCGCTCGAGCAAATCAATGATCTATGGGAAGACAGTGATACAGTGATTATATATTTATATATCAAACTTTAATAATTATATTAATTATTAAAATTAAATAATTTTTATTTATTTTAATAAAATAGATATCTCGATATTTATTAATACTAATAATTTAAGTTAAAATATTAACTTAAATATTATAATTATTGTATTAGTTAATATACAGATATTTAAATATGCTAAATATTCCTTTGCTACTTTATTGATCTTTGTATTATACATATGTATTTATTTATATATATTTATGTGTGTGCATATTTATTTCTACTAAATGCTATAAACAACCTCGTGATATAGGTACTATTATATTCATTATACAATGGTAAACAAGATATAAAAATAAAAGTAGATACATTGGACTCTTCTAAAGTTTTTTGAGCAGATGAAGAAGGTCTGGTAGAGCTTAGAGTCTTCCTGGATTTTGTCTCCCTTGACAATACTGAGTTCCTCTTTCTTCATTGTTTCTTGCCGCATTGTCTGAGGGCTGGACTCCCTATGCTTACTCTATGGTTTCTCTCCCCAGTGGGTGTGGTTCAGTTCCCACAGCCGGGAGACCCATGTGTTGTCTGCAGTACATGGTGCTATGCTCTACGCTCTTGTTGTCGATCACGGTGTCTTTCACCTAATAATTATTATTTGAAACAGTTTTCAGTTGATTTCCAGAACACCTGCACAGTTTGGCTCCCCCCCCCCCCCCCCCAGAGGTTTATAATCTCTGGGAACTCACCCAGTACTCCTGCTGGCCTGCTGGATGGGAGTTGGCATGGGGCAGGGCTCTGTCTGCACTCAGTTGGGTGGAGATTAAAGGGTGGGGAGAATAAAAACTAATGGTATCCATGGACAGAATCCAGTACACACTACCCTGTTGTTTAGGGAGTCTTAACCAGCAAAAAAAGAAGCTGCAGAATTAACCAGTAAGATAGAAAAAAAAAGCCAAATGAATGCATGTGGTCTGGAAATCAACTGAAAACTGTTTCAAAGATGACAGTTCTGTAAACCGCTCAAGACAGATGACTGAACTTTGTGAACTGAAAATAACTGGAGATATGGACAAAAATCATTCTGTTGAAGTAATTAAGGTAAAGGAAAATTGAAGTTCGAAAGAGCAAGGAAAGCTCAAAGCCAGAGATCAGTACCCTAGACTCTTTAAACAACAAAACATTATAGACTGAGTGAGTTCAATGTATTTTCTCAAATTTTTTTTTTCAAACTTTCTTTCTCAAAAAATTTGGAGGATGGAAGCCTGAGATAAATATCCAGTCAATTTGGCTTCTGGATAGAATTCTTTTCCTGGTTTGTAGATGGTCAATTTCTCCTTGTGTTCTCACATGAACTCTCCTTCTTTTGATTCCCAGGTAGGGGTTGGAGATAAAGAAAAAAAAATTAATTTACTGCTGCCTCTTAAGAATCTGGTCACAAAGGATCAGTACTCCTTCCGGATAACCTCCTTTAACCTTTAATGGTGTCTGAGAACCCCTAAATATAGCCATTCTGGGGTCGAGGATTTAAATAATTATCTTTTGGGAAACATTAAGTCTGTAGCAGTTAGTACAGTCAACTTTGTGCTATTGACGACTCTTTTATGTAAAGAATATATCATAGAGGACAATGGTTAAGATTAAGTTGATGTTACTGCATTAAATCTTGCTAAATTAAGTCTTATTGTGATATAATATTATAGGATTAAGACTTAGTACTGGGGATGGACTCTAGGATGAAGAAAAACACTTTTATAATTGCCTACAAAAATATATCTCATTGCACATATTATTTCATAGTGTCTTCTTGATACTTTTCAATTATGAAGACTCAGTTTTCCCCAGCTCTCCCTCCAGCCCCTGCCCCCCACACACATACCACAAGCTCTGTGTTCAGGGATTAGAATGTTGGTGCTTGAGGATAATTGTTTTCCTTAATAGGTGCCAGGGATGGAATCCAGGTTAGCTGCATGAATGGTAACTACCTTACCAACTGTATATCTGTCTGACTGAAGTTAGGGTTCTTTATATCTGTTTTATTTCCTTTAACTGTTTATAATTAGAGAATGTATAAGAATAGATGTGGCAGCCCTTCATTGGCCTGGCTACTTCTTTCTTCCTGCTGGTTTGAAAACCAGCCTTGATACAAAATCAATATTTTATGAGTAGAATTTTGGATGAATCAGTTTGAGGCTCTTCATATTCCTGAATCAACCAGATGCCATTGGGCTACATTGGCACATGATAGGGTCCAATGGAAATGTTACTGGCGCCCGCTCGAGCAAATCGATGAATAACGGGATTCAAGTGATCAAGTGATCAAGTGATTAGTCTATCATGAAGAAAAATCATAGAATGTCAAAGAAAGAAAACAAGTGGCACCAAAGTATTAGACTATGCTGTGAAGTGCCACCAACCTATAGTTATATTCCTACTACCACCTTACTGTAATCAGATGTACATGCACTCACATGTGCACATGCACACACACACACACACACAAACCAAGTGCACAATGACCAACTCATCCTATGTTGGATGACAGGCCTAGCTAGCTTGGGAGCTTTGCTGTTTAATCTTTTAATCTATTTACTCATACTTACTCACATTTTATTCTATTTATTCACAAATTAATCAATTTACTCACAATTTAATCTATTTACATGTTCTTAAGACAGGGTTCATGCTAATGAGATTTCTCTTCTGTGTAAACACTGATGGAGGGTTTGGCAGTTACAGATGTCACTGTCTCTGAATGAGTAACTTCTGAATTATCATTATATATCTACTATGACATCTATGTTATCTAGATTGGGCGCAGCTACTCTTTACACCCTGGCTATGTGGAGACTATTGTTTAAGATTATAGGAAAGATCATACTAGTTTGCCTTCAAGCAAACTAGTGACCTATTCAGTATGCAGAGAACAAGATACTCAGAATCACCCTGGTGCAGATAATAAATAAGAAGGACCTTGTAGGTATCATCTAGATTACACAAAGGCTATAAAATCAAGATGTATTACTTTATGCCAGCTCCCCCTCTCTCCAGTGTTTTGACATATGAGATAATCTTGGAAGAAGGAATTTGTCCTTGGGATAACCATTTGTTTAGATCTGAAACAAAGTCTACACCTAGAAGCTGATTTGTTTATCTTTGTTGACAGGACCCTCCCTGAAGTTAGGATTACATTTTTAAAAATTTTTTATTATACCACCTTGAAACATATAATTACAAAGGTGTTCATAATTGGTTCTTGGTAATACAGTATACCAGCACCCATCCCTCCACCAGTGCCCCATTTCCACCACCAATGTACCCCACCCCCTCCTGCCCACCCCCATGCTGCCTTAATAGCAGGTACCCCAGTTTCCTCTCTTTCTCTTTCTGTCTCTCTCTCTGTCTCTGCATCTCTCTCCCTCTTAATTTACACATTGTGGCTAGCCCTACAGATATTTAGAGTTTATCACTTAAGTCTCTTTGTGCTTTTGTGTATGTAAGGTAACTGAGATGACATTATGGATCCACTCTAGTGGGATCCACTTTGGTGGGAGATTTGTGCTCTCCTGCATGGTCTAAGTTCTGACCAGAGCTAGAGGTCTTCTATTATATTAAATTGTGGTGATAGAGCTTATTATACTTTTTTTTTTTTGCTTTTTGGGTCACACCCGGTGACGCTCAGGGGTTACTCCTGGCTCTGCACTCAGGAATTACTCCTGGTGGTGCTCAGGTGTCCATATGGGATGCCTGGGATGGAACCCGGGCTGGCACAGGCCGGCCACGTGCAAGGCAAACGCCCTACTCGCTGGGCTATCATTCCAGCCCCAAGCTTAATATACTATTAAAAGCCTTTTGGAACTGTGCTGGACTCCTGAGTTTTTCATCTGATCCCCAGTGGCTCCAAAGGTAGAAGAAAACTTTTGTCCTGATATTGTTGGGGACCCCGGCATCTTCCCAACAATCCTAGACAACCTGTAGAAAACTGAGAAATGGTAAATTGAACTTAGAATAATTTGCAGCTCAGCAATGGGAATCAATTTGAGGGTGAGTGGTACAAAGTAAAATCAATGTTTGAATTTGACTAACTGGTTGCTGAAATATTGGCAACTAGGAGAAAAAACATGAAAACATCTTAAAGGAGGAAGATCATGAGTTTGTTCTATCTTGACATCATTAAGTACGAAATAATAGTTTGATATCTCTATGGATGTATCAGTTCAATATGTGACATATTGAGATATGTCAATATGAGATATATCATATTATGTAGGTATTATGTAAATATTTTTAGGAGATGTAAATATGGTATAATGTGACTTGGGAAGAACTGGACTAACATTCAGAGGCAAATCAAAAGTAACTATTATGATTTCTATACCATTCTAATAATATAGAAAGGCAATCAGGAGAAATTATTGCTAAAATCATTCAAATAAAATATTCAAAGACTAAAGGGGTGGTTAACTATGTGAAAAGGTTCTTTTAAACCTTATTATAGTCTCTGCTTATAGCTACTACTCTAAGAAAATATTAGTTTATTACATAGATCAATATGGACACTTGATCTTTCATGGTTTTTTCTATTCATGTCTGTAATTATGATGCTAATCATGGATATTAATATCTCACATCAAAGAAATTTTTTCATTTATTTTTCAATTAGCTTAAATAATTTCAGGACATTTCTACAATAAATCATTTTTATCAGTCCACACTAGTCTATAAGATATGTCTTTATCTACTCACTTTAGAGTGACAATTCCACAGTCAGTGTAATATTTCCTTTTAGTCTAACGCCATTCTTCCTATTCCTTGTCTCAAATAAACATGTCTTAATTTCTCCTAGAAAGCCCCTCTACTATCTACGTACCTTAATTCTTCAATGATAACATTATCTAAAATTCTCTTGAGCTCAAATTTTAAACTATAATCTGAGAACTAAAGTGGGCAATGAAATAGATCTAGTGTATCCTACCACCATTCAAATATCCTAAAACAGTATACAGAAAATTATAGGATAGGAAATGTCACTTAGTAAAGATTAGTATCCCTGCCCCTTGAAGTGTTGCAGATATGACTGCGGTGCCCAGCTGTGTCGGCAGGTGGCAGACAGGAGACAGGCTTGTCTACACCCAGGGCTCTTCCCCATGGGCCCTGGATGGTTGATGGTCTGACATAGAAAAAGACTGCGTCCCCTAGGATAAACCCAGAGCCATGGCAGAGCCTGGCAAGCTACCCATGGTGTATTTGTTATGTCAAAACAGTAACAATAATAGACCTCATTCCTAGTAAATGGAGACATTACTGGTGCCCAGTTCAAGCAAATTGAACAATGGGAAGACAACTGACAAGTGACAAAGATTAGTATCACTTGAATAAGTGGTTTCGTTTTTTTTTTTTTTTTTTTTGCTTTTTGGGTCACACCCAGCAATGCTCAGGGGTTTCTCCTGGCTCTACACTCAGGAATTACTCCTGGCGGTGCTCGGGGACCATATGGAAGCCAGGGATCGAACCCGGGCTGGCATAAGCCAGCCGCGTGCAAGGCAAACACCCTACCTGCTGGGCTATCGCTCAGGCCCTTGAATAAGTGTTTTGACTTGATTTTTGTGCCACGCTAAGAGGTGCTTACGGCCTACTCCTGGTTCTGTTTTCAGGGATCGCCTCCTGGTACTCGACCCATACTTGGTGTGCTGTAGGTTGAATCTGGGTTGGCCAATACAAGACAAGTGCATGACCCGCTGCTATGTCTTTGACCAGTTCGTAAAAGCTTTCATTAAGGAGGTATGTATGTGATTTTGTTATAAAATTATGACAGTATATGCAGCATTTTGGGTCACATTGGAAATAATATTTTTGTGTGTAATTCTTATATAATCACTTAGAGAACTCTTTAATTTATTTAAACAATTTACAGGTTGCTGAATATTGATGGTTATTTAATTATGTTATATATTGCTGGAGAATACTATCCTGACTATAAGCTATGAATATTTAATGTTCTGTTTTACATACTTCTCTGGATTTATAGCTGATAGAATCTTATTTATGAAGCATACATAAAGAAAGACATTATAAATTCATGAGGGAAAGGAATGTGGATTGACAAAATATAAGAAAATTAAATGAGGAAAACACATCGGATACATCCATTGGATACATCAGAGCTCATATAAGGAGAAACTAGCAGACTTATACGAAAGGTAGTATTGCAAAAAAAATGGAAAAGTAATTAAAAATTATACACACAAAAATCTACTGGGTAATAGTCTTCCAAAAACAGGGTAAAAAATCATAATTTGCAGGTAGATTAGAATACAACTAAGGGAATGAAGAACGGAGCTATGAGTGTAAAAGAGTGATGAAAGGAAGATTGAAAACAAGTATATAGGAGCAAAGAGGGTGAAAATAGCTACTATTGTTAAAAGTTTTGTAGCTCTTTCAATTATAAAAGTGTTATGTGTTTAATATTAGGAATAAGTTTACAGTTTTGAAGAAGTTAATTAATCTTTGTGTAATTGATTGGCTATGGAGATTTCAGAAAGGATCCTGCTGTTCTAGTTCTCATTTGAATAATGAACTAGGATAAGTTTTAGATTAGAATAGTTTAGGATTGATATAGGAAGCATTCGAAAAGTTGATAAGTTGGGTGGATATATGGGACATAAAATTGAACTGCTTTGGTTGTTAATTGTCATTTAGACTCTGACGGGTTGTGTCAAAGGATGATTACTTGTTTTGGGTTTATAGAGATGGTACAGTAATTAGAAAAAAATGAGCATAAGTACAATATTGGAAATGTGAAGCCTGAGATTGATATGAGACATTCAAATCTTGAAAGTTTAACAGATGGGATGGTACTCACATTTTCAGACTAGGGATAAAAATGTGTGAATCAGGGAAACAAGTGGAGAGAAGTAGAAAAGAAGAGGGACTAAAATTAAACTTTGAAAAGTTTTACATTCAAAAATGTAAATGTTTAAAGCAAGTATTTTAGAAAGTGAGTTAGTAAAAGATTGAAAATAGTAGATCAAAAAGAAGAGGAAATGTTTTTCCATTGGATTTAGCAACGTGGTTATAGTGATGAACTTAGTGCAATTAATTCATTTTG
>JAJIBD010009852.1:0-123602 GCA_021461705.1 Cryptotis parvus
GCTATTTACATAGAAAGGACTTTGGCACTTCCTGACTCTTTCTCAGATCCAAGCAAATAGCTGAAGTTTGGGGCAGCTAAAAAGCTTTTAAATGAGTGAGCAAGTTATACAATTAGCTGGAAGCGAGTTTCTCCTCATGATCCGAACTGGCTTTGGCTTATTCCAAGTTATTCCAAAGTCCTGCAGAAAATTATGGCATGGTTGTATGTGTATTCTGGCCCCTCCAAATGTAACTGCATTTGTGTATGCACATTTGTATTTTCATAAATACTTGTTTTTTTTGGTAACATAAATGGAAATAGCTTCTGATTCAATAGATGCTAACCAACATGTATTAAATATAGCAGCAAGATGATGAAATTCAGGTTTTTTTTTTTAATAATGGGTTCACACAAAATGATGATAATTCAAATCTTCACTTGGGGTAATTTAAGAACATTCAAAGATTTAGCGCAGACACTGCTGCAGGGCCTTAAATGGGCCCCTGCCATGGGCTGAGTATGTGCCGTTTAGTGTTGGTAAGAGATCCCGGAATATTCCGAGACAAATGTTTGCTGGACTTCATTAGGAAATGTGTGGTGAAGTGTCTAGTCATTTTCACTTAACTGTGGGACATATGCGCATGTTCTTTTTTAAAATAATGATTTTAATTTCAGAGGCTTCCCTCTATTATCAAAAACATTAGTTGGATTACATACTTTTACTGGTATTGCTACAAAAGAATTGTAATTCAAAAATGTATTGTCTTCATTATCTTTATTTTGTTCAAATGAATATAGTAAACATTTTTTCAGCTATATTTTGAGTACTTGAAATAGCAATCTGAAATAGTTAACTAATGTATATTCAATACATATATACATAATATATAGCATCATAATACATGATAATTTACGTACACAATCTCAAATATGTGCATATATAATTCAAAGAGAATTGAGAAAGATTACAGATGCAGAAAAATATGTTTGTCAAAGGATAATTAAGCAAATATGTATCAAAGAAGGCTTTGTAATATTTTGGCCCAAAATAGAGAGGCCGCCACCAGGATCAGGAAACAGAACAATTTAGTTTTGAATTGTAAGTATTTTTGTCTGTGGAGTTTGATAACATAGCTCAATAAGATTCCACGGTGTTCAATAGCTAATGTATGCTGTCCCCTTAACTAACCAAATCACTAAATCATTGCAATCAAATTTGTCTGAATAGAGTTTTTTTATTTATTTTGGAATTAGAACATTTTAAAAGTTGTATTCTCCTCAGATCACTAGATCTTTAAATCTGGAATCTCTTCAGTTATCTCTTAGACAGGTAAGTCACTGAGAACTTTTCACTGGTAATGTTGCCAGAGGCATGCATGCCTGCTTTGAAAGAAATGTGTTTGAAATGGGAAAATAGCCCACCCCTGACAGCCGTGCAGCTCTAAGCATGCAGGTGGGGAGCAGAGAGAGAGGAAAAGAAACAATCCTCTTTTACTAGAGATTCCAAAGGAAAGACACAAAATGTGAAAAATAAAGCTTATGATAAAAAAGTTTTGTTTGTGGTTATCCCAGTTAAAAATAAAAATAGAAATAAACCTTAATTCAAATTTTATTTGATAATTAATTACATGTTCAATTTATTATAGATTTTCTATTGTGAATCAATAGAAGTGGTGATTATTCGGGATACAGTTGGTTAACCAGGACTCAAATTCACTCAGGAATTTAACAATATATATTGGGCTTTTATACCATTAACTTCTGGAAGACTTGAAGATAAATTTGGCCTTAATTTCAATTGTTCTTTAGTTCTATTTAAGGGATCATGTAGATTGGAAAAGCAAAAGCAGCTTCTTCAATGTGTGAGTAGAAGTTTCTGACTGTAAAATGCTGAGGTGTGGCTAAGCCTTGGCAGAGCAGAGCAGACACAGGTCTCCGCTTTCCTTGGCAACTAAGAATACCAGGGCTTATTATTTGGTGGAGAAATCTTCAATGTAACCCCAGTCTGATATCTGTGGAACAAACTCTGTTAGAAGGATCAGTCAATAAAACTTACATCTGCTGGAGAATCAGTAGGTAGGCCCAGCACTGCTTTGAAGTGCAGTGGGAGGGTATAAAGAAATACATTGATCCCTTGGTCCCCACTGGCCTAGACTGAAGAGATATAAAGATCAGAAGCATTTATAGACTATGCACCACAAACCACCCCTATCTGTCAAAAAAATCAAGCAGTCTTTATCTTTAAGAATTCTCAAAGCTTATTTATTTTCTGCTAAAGCAGATGCAGATAGAGAGACTAATAAGTGACAATCATTCTGGGATACCATCAGGCTTGAGGGAAGGTTGACTCTTGTGACTATGGTGTGCTGAATGCAGTTAGCTTTGGGAGTAACCCACAATCCTGAAATTCAAAGTCACACCCGAAAGAAAATCCACAGACTTATTGTAGTCAGGCAATGTTTTGTACTGGGGCATTTGAGACTGACCAGTCAAGTCATGTCATGAGCTGACCACAGAGCTCAGCTGACCACAGAGCTCAGCACATAGCTGAGACTGACCAGCTCAAATCATGTCATGAGCTACTCAGGGTCCACACATACAGTTTTCATCATTACTGGGGTGAAAAAAAAAAAATCATATACTTCAGGTAATAGAGTTAAGGTATCCCATTTCTAGCTCTGTTCCTTGAAATCGTGCTGATGCCTGACTATGGAAAAATCACTTAAATAGGGAGAACAGCAAAAGTCTAGTCATATGCTGAAGCATGGGGAGGAAGGCAGCAGGAGAAACCATGTGAAATGCCTCGGAGTGAAATGAGCCTACGGACGGCCATCTTGAATCTAAGGCGCAAAGCATGTTCTCCAGAGTAGAGATTGTAGAAGTATATACCACATGCCCTGCTTCCAATAATCTCATTTTGAAGTGTGTTAAACAGATCACCTTGCCTCCATATGTGGTATTCCTGCCGACCTCACTCCCACTTCTTCCTTGACAAGGCAGGTCTTCCAGAGTGCAGCTTCTAATCTTGGGGCGCTATGGACTGTGCAAATGTGAACATCCTTATCTGTGACTGACAGCTTGTACTAAGATGGGCAACGCACCCACTTCTGTCAGCGTAACACGTGTCCCATGACTGTGTGCTGACACTGGAGCTATGTGGTCATCACATCAGTTTCGCAGACTCTGAGCTATGTGGTCATCACATCAGTTTCGCAGACTCTGAGCTATCTGGTCATTGCATCAGTTTCGCTGACTCTGAGCTATCTGGTCATTGCATCAGTTTCTTAAAACTCTGGTCAGAACCCTATATTAGGTCACTAAACTGAATGTGAGGATTGTAAGAAACTTATTTAAAAATAAATTTATTGATCTATTATCGAAGTTTGTGACTACAAGAGTATGTCACCTGCATGGCAGAGCCTGGCAAGTTACCTGCGTCAGATTTGATATGCTAAATACCAGTAACAATTATAGACCTCATTCCCATTACTGATGGAATGGTTTGAGGTTCTTTATGTTCCTGGAGCAAGCAGATGTCCTTGGGCTGTACTAGCATGGGACAGGACATATGGAGATGTTACTGGTGCCCCTCGAGCAAATCAATGATGAATGGAAGACAGTGATGCAGTGATACAGTGATTATCAAAGTTTGATTTGTATACCTCCTTTACATACAAGTAAAAAATTCTTAGGTGATGAGGGGATCATGCTTAGAAATCTAAGAAACCCTTTTCTAGAATAGCCTATATCACTGTTTGGGAGCTTAATTAAGAGGGCACGAGAGAGTAACTTCACAGAAATCCAACATCTAGAAACGTTTCTAGGCCTCTAATCTTCCTACCTCCGTTGCCTAGGTGTAATGTTCTAATATATTCCTATGCTTGTGAGTATTTCTTGGGGAAATACATTTTGAGCACTCAAATATGAATATGGTCAAGTAAAAAGAAGTATACTGCAGATAAAACAATATAAATTATGCTTTATTGTGTGTACTTTGGGAAGTGGAACTTGTAGAAATGCTGTTCCTTTTTTACGCCTCACAAGCATGGTTGTTTTTTGTACTTTTTGGCCTTATTAGCATCTATATTGCTGCTATAGAAATATGCGTCCTCCAAAGGCACATAGAGAAATCAATATCTTCAAAAGCAATATAGCCATTTTCTTTCTTTTCTCCTAAATTTAATGTGAATCTTGCTCCTTGTGTTTCTTTGATTATCTGTTGAAATATGCACATTTCAATTAATAATCCTGCATGGGAGTAAAATTGTTTATTGCAGGGTGCGGTCGGAGAGACTTTGCCTTCAGTGTTACTGGACGCTCACTCATGGTCTGGGTTTATAGCAACTTATGAAAATTTTACAACACAAGTTTTCTACCTTATCTAAGAACATTCTAGATGTTGGTGAAAATGTCTGTGTTGATGTCTGAATCCAGAGTGTCCTGACTGACTTGGACTCTCTTATTTTCCTTATAAAATTATTTGGAAGACTTCAACTTGTGAGATTACCAAGAACTTCCAAAATGGAAAATGTTCCACTGTGATTCACCCAAGGTTTGAGGAATCTCTGGCTTACTTTTGGAATGTTTCCATACAGCACCCTAAAATCACACAATGTTCCCTATAGTCATTGCTACCTATAGGTCTTAGGTAAATTTATACTCATATTGCAGTGACATTAGATACCACTACTTTTCAGGTAAGGCACTTTATAGCTCAGGATAAACTCTAGTTTTATCAGGAGGCCTATGAAAACTATCCCACATGCTACCGATCAGGATACATATATGACACAGAAATAGCTATCAACCCTATCTTTCCTCTTATGTTTGTTCCTGATAAGTGAACTACAAGCTAAGGAAGAAACTTAACAATACTTTCCTCATGATTACTCACCCATATTGATGCCTTAGGTGTGTTTTCTATTGCCTTTCAGCCTCCCTAAATAGATACTGAGTCCAGTTCAGTAGGGGAGTGGAAATACCCCATTTTATTGCTTGTGGGACACTACTTGGTCTGCAATGTTCCACAAAGAATCTCATGGAAACAGTCTCACAGGAGACTTAAGAAAGTCTCAAAAACTCCTCCCAAATCTCAAAAAATCCTTTGTAAAATATCCTTTAATTTCTGGAATCAGCACCTTTTAACTGGGATAACAGGAGTACACGATCAGCTTTTGGCACTCTTCTTATTTTCTCTGCCTTTGTTTTAATAAGCTGTGTTCCCTTCTCAATGACATTTGGATAAGTGCCTATGGAGTTTATGAGACAATGGGGACTGGATTCTGTGTGTGTGTGTGTATCTGTGTGTATGTGTGTGTGTCCACACATGTGTGCACTGCTAAGGCATACTGACTGTACTTAGCAGAAGTTAAGCATCTCAGCTGAGCTAGTTGAACTTGTTATGCAATTTAACCCGTTGTCCTGAGGATTTGTAAGTAATAGCCCTTTCTCAAAAAACAAACAACAACCTGGCTCTAAAACAAGGTAACTTTCTTGGTTCCAATCTGTGTCTTTTTTTTTTTTTTTTTTTGCTTTTTTTTTTGGGTCACACCCGGCAAATGCTCAGGGATCACTCCTGGCTCTGCACTCAGGAATCACTCCCAGCAGTGCTCGGGGACCATATGGGATGCCGGGATCGAAACCGGGCTGGCATGGGCCAGCTGGGCGTGCGAGGCAAATGCCCTATCTGCTGGGCTATCGCCTCCGGCCCCCTATCTGTCTCTTGACTCTCCTTTTCATACCTTGTTTACTGTTTTTACCTTAACCATTTCACCCTTTTTTCTCCCTCCGTTAGTGTTTTTATTCACTGGTGAACTTATTTCTCCCCTTTCCCCTCCCCTCCCCTACTGGCCCACACCCTTCTCTGCTGGGTTTCTCTTCTCCTCCCCAGAGCCGTTCTGGACGATTCAGAATGGGTTGTTCTCTTGATCCTTGGATATTTCCTCTCACTTTTTCCTTATCTTCCTTACATTCCTGAATTGCACGATTCTCCTGTCCCCAGTTCAGTCCACTGACTCCTCTGGCTGTCACCTGGGCTGAAGCTCAACTCTTTTTTCTGTATTTTCTGCTTAGGGCTTGTGGATTCATGAACTGGACATAGGCAGGCCATAAGCCTTGAATATTGACTTCTACCCTAGTACCAAAATTAGTTATTGATCTACTAGATCACTGTATCACTGTATCACTGTCTTCCCGTTCATAATCGATTTGCTCGGCGGGCCCCAGTAACATCTCCATATGTCCTGTCTCATGCTAGTAGAGCCCAAGGGATCTGCTTGCTCCAGGAACATAAAGAGCCTCAATCCATTCCGGAATGAGGTTTATAATTGTTACTGGTATTTGGCATATATATCAAATACAACACGGGTAGCTTGCCAGGCTCTGCCGTGCAGGTAGCATACTCTTGTAGGCATCTCAAGTCCAGCATTTATTGATGAACCCGCGCAGCCTGATAGGCTGGGTCTGCTGGGTGGTCCACCCAGCAGATCTACTAGATAGAATGATTATTGCTTCTACATTTTTACTAGCATGTGATTCATTCATCAGTAGGAAAGAGAATTTTTTTATATAGAATAGATTCAGATTACAATCAATCTAAAATGATTCGAGACTATAGAAAGAATCCACTGAAGATATGTTTTTTATATCTTTAATCCTTAGGCACTTTTAAAACTACAAAAGTGCATCCTTCTTTGGCGAAATCTAATAGTCACAGATTTCCTTGATCTTTATTTATATATCTAAATTATAAAATTAATCCTTTAAGAACTAGAGACTCACAGACATGGGGCAGAGCTGCTACTGGCTCTGCCTGTGCCCAGCTGCTCATGAGTGCCTGGGAGGGATGGCAGGTTCTAGCCCTGTCCCGCCACCCCAGCAGAGCCTCACAACAAGCCAGACGACCCCCCCACTCCATGAGGGCCTCCATTTTCCACATCTGGACTCTCCCTCCATCAGAACTCCACCCAGCAGACCAGCCTATCACAGCCCGGCTTGCTTGGCAGGAAGCAGCTGCACGTTTCATCAATAAATGCTGGATTTAGAGATGACTACAAGAGTGTGCTACACACACGGCATAGCCTAGCAAGCTACCCATGTCGTATTTGACATGCCAAATACCAGTAACAATTATAGACCTCATTCTCATGACCTGATGGAATGGTTTGAGGCTCTTTATGTTCCTGGAGCAAGCAGGTGCCCTTGGGCTCTACTTGCATGAGACAGGACATATGGAGATATTACTGGGGCCTGCCTCGAGCCAATCGATGATGAACGGGAAGACAGTGATACGGTGATACAGTGATCCTTTAAGAACATACAGACTAATCCTGAAATCAGGGATTACAGGATCAAATATAATAAAAAGCATTTTAAAATTCTACGCACACACATACAGATCACAAACAAACACTGTACATCCATTACATATAAAATTTCAAACGTGAATGATATAAAGTGAATCTATTTGCTATATGAGAAGATAGGAGATTATAAATGACAAATGTTACACGATGTTATGTAGACTTTGCCCTAAATATTTTGCAATAAGAAAGCAATACACATAGACAAAGAGTGGTAATTTTTGGTGGTGTTATTTGAGTAAATCGAAGGAAAGAGAGATGGAAAGGCAAGGATGCTGATATATTGCAAGAGAAACATGGAGCCTGAAAATCTTGTTTGAACCCCCAAAATAGGCAGGTGTGTGGGTGCTCCAGATGGTAGAGACTGAAGGTCTAATCAACAGTGCCTCCAGGCATAGGGAGTTGGAGCTAAGATCAGGAAGTATTTCCTTCACTATCTATCACTATCACTTTCTTCCGTTCATCATCGATTTGCTGGAGTGGGTACCAGTAACATCTCCATATGACCTGTCTCATGCAAGTACAGCCCAAAGGCACGTGCTTGCTCCAGGAACATAAAGAGCCTCAAAAAACTCCATCAGGTCATGGGAATGGGGTCTATAATTGTTACTGGTATCTGGCATGTCAAATATGACACGGGTAGCTAGCCAGGCTCTGCCGTGAGGGTAGCATACTCTTGTAGTCATCTCAAAATCCAGCATTTATTGATGAACTGCGTGGCCAATAGGCTGGTCTGCTGGGTGGAGTTCTGACCGAGGGGGGAAGTCCGGATGTGGAAAATAGAGGTCCTCATGGAGTGGAGGGTCGTCTGGCTTGTTGTGAGGCTCTGCTGGGGTGGCGGGCCAGGGCTAGAACCTGCCACCCCCCCTCCCGGGCACCTCATGAGCGGCTGGGCACAGTGAGAGCCAGTAGCAGCTCTGCCTCATGTCTGTCTCCAAGTATTTCCTTAGAACTTAAAATGAAAATGTTCACTTCAATAACAAGAATAGTTAAAATGTTCGAATCTTAAGTAGATAGAATCCAAAGAAATAATCAGGCAAGTGTTTCAAGAACAAGATGTTTATTTTAAAGTTATTATTGCAAACACTAAAATCAGCTAAATTGCCCAATAATATATTGCTTGGTTAAATAAATTGTGAAAGATTAAAACATTAGAACAGCTTGGAGCAATTAGAATAATGACATAGACTTTAGCTTTATTTGTATGGAATTATATTCACAATATTTATATGTGAATAGGGTAGTCTACAACACAGCATTGAAAAGCACAGTTCATCTAATATTGTAAGATTATATTATCACACACACAGGGGTGGGCCCAAAGGAATAACTTTAATATAGGGCTCTGGAATAGTGATATTTAAAGTAATTTTTTTCTTTCTTAAGCTTTTCAGTATGTGTACTGTATTCTATTACATACAATGGCAATGCGATGATTTTATCACCAAATAATTGAACTAAAGGATAAAGAAATGTTTGCCAATTTAAATCTATAGTTAAGCTAGAAAGTGTGTACTTAAGCACTTTATCAGAGCATTTGACATTTTCAGTAGATACAGTTTTCTGAGGAGCAAATGATGTGTTCACTTAGTATTGTTTTCCTCCTCAGTTGGGAGTGTAATGAACACACACAGTTGAAAAGGACATAGGTCTCTATTATTCACTAACAAGGACTCTCACTAACCATCATAACTGGAAATAATTACAAGGTTCATAGAATTTGTGCTGAAAAGAGCTTAGAAGTTTAGTCAAGTTTTTTTTTTTTTTTTTTTTGTTTATAAGGATGCTGAGACCCAGAGGCGGTCCTTGTTTGCTGAAACGAGCACAGGTCGAAAAAGCAGTGACAGGAACGAAATTCATGACTTTTTAAAAAGATAGGTTTTTACTCTGACATCGTTGGTTTACAAAGTTGTTCATAATAAGGTTGTTTCAGCAACAATATTCCAAGACTGATCCATCCCCATGTCCCTTCTTTTTACATGTCCCCAGGTCCTGCCCCTCATTCCAAAATTGCCCCCTTCCGTGGAATATAACAATTTATTTCATATTACTTACTCCAACAAAATTTAAAGGAATTGCAAATGGAATTATCAGAAAATAAATCAATAAAAGTAAATTTGTTTATTGCTGTATGATTTTAACCTCTGTAAATAAAGAAATTGAAATCATTTAATACAATATAGTATATTCTCTACTCATTTTACACAAAGTTTTCAACTCTGACCTCCAAAATGTATTGTATCAAGTTTTACCTTGTACTTGATCATATCGTGGTAATTATTATGTCTTTTCTGTCATAAATAAAACTTTAAAAGAAATTCTGTGCTAATATATATTTTAGAGTCTTCATGAAATAGACAAAGTCTACAGATGTGAAATTTAGTAGGAGTGAAGAGAATTAAAGTTTAAATGGGAATTTCTGCATAGGTCTATAAAAACGCAGTGTTTTATTCTAAAAAAAGGGGAATATAGGTTTCATATTATAAAATATTATGGATACTTCTTAAATGTGTACAGTAATACATAAAAGATTGCAATAAAATTTCTGGATTTAAAAACCGATCAAATATAGGAGAATCTATATAAATTGGTTGTTAACGGATTACTGGAAGTGAATAAAATCCCCAGCAAACTAGGAGTAAACATATCTTTGTGAACTGTGTAAAAGGTACTCATATGCACTTTTGTGGGGGCCATTCTCAGTGCCACATGTTGGGAAGTTTGCTCTGTGTTTTATTATTATTATTATTATTATTATTATTATTATTATTATTTTGCTTTTGGGGTCAAAAGCAATGCTCAAGGGTTACTCCTGGCTCTGCACTCAGGAATCATACTCCTGGCGGTGCTCGGGGGACCATATGGGATGCCGGGATCGAACCTGGGCCAGCACAGGCTGGCCACGTGCAAGGCAAATGCCTTATCCACTGAACTATCACTCCGGCCCATGCCCTGTGTTTTAAAGACGATCTTTCAAAGCTTCTTGGAAAACTGGTTTCAATACTATGAATTCCATAAGTTGCTGCCTGTCTCTGAAGCTATGTATTGTTTCTTCAGATCTGAATGATGAACTAGGTGGATGAAGTATACTTGGTCACGCGTGCACTTCTCTGAGTTTTGGGACTGTATCCCTGTATACTCTTTAGACAAGTGTACATTTCTCTGAGTTTTTGTACTATATCCCTGTATGCTCTTGTGGCTCATGGAGTTTCGTTTGATAGATTTTCTCTAATCTCGTGAACTGTTCTTTGCATGTGGTTTTCTTTTGTTGATCTTGAAGGTTTCAGAATTTTAGATATGTCTTTGACATTTGTCATATTGCGTACAGTGTTTCTTGGAATTTTCCTTCATCACTTAATCACTTGACATCCTGTTATTCATCAATTTGCTCGTTCGGGCGCCAGTAACATTTCTATTGGACCTTATCACGTGCCAGTGTAGCCTAATGGCATCTGGTTGCTTCAGGACTAGATGGGTCTATTTTCACTCGTACCTTCAGGCCTCTCGGACCCCAGTGTTGGCATTCATCCACTCTGGGAAATGTTAAGTATGATTTCTTTAACTTTTGCTTTTCATCAGATTTCCTTCCAGTTCTTCAGGGACTGCGATGATTCTTACATTGTTCCAATTGCACTCATCCCGTAGTTGTCTCGGGTGCTGTTTGTTTCTTTTCAGACTAGTTTCTAGTGGTTTCTCCTCTACATCTTGGAGCTCTGTGACGCTTTGCTCAGCTTCTGTTCTCCTGCTCCTCAGAACTCCTATTCACGTTTCGTATCACTACCATTCTCCTCATCTCTGCCATTTCTGATTCTAGTAGTTTTCTCTTTTCAAGTGCTTGGGCAATGACCACCTGTGCTATCCTTTCTTTGAGCTCATTAAACATCCTCAGCATGGATGCCCGATGCCTAAGTCATTGTAAGAGAAAATACTGAGCTGTTTGTTACTGTTTTTACCTTTGGTGATACCGTTCTGACTCACTGAACTTAGTGGACTCTATGCATTTACCCCACTGGATTTTTTAGCGTTCTTGCAGTGATGGGCATGAGTCATTGTAGTTAGACTCTCCCTTTGCCCCCTGCTCCCAGGAAGATGCAGCAGGATTAGACTGGGGTTGACCTCTCTCTCTTCTCTGCATGTCTTCACAGAATGACAGGAAGTATAACAGAGTAATGAGTAGTTTGCTGAGTAAATCTGTAATATGGCTGCATATGCAGCCACGTGCTTCAGCAACTATGGGATGTGAGGGAAGCTGTGTGGCACGGGGCAGGTGTAGAGGCTGCTGGGGAATGCAGGAAGGGTGGGGGGGGCTCTGCCTCCCATTCTGAAGCATGCACAATGACATCTCCAGGAATGGTGCAGCACCAAGCAGAAGTTCTGAACTGGGGTGTGGGCAATTAATATCAATTTATTTATTTTTCAAATACTCTCTATGGTTTTATTTTATAATGTAATGATATGAAAGGTGGTAAGGTACAGCTGTAAAAGAAAAAATATAACTTCCTATTCACTCTTCCCGTTCACCATCGATTTGCTCGAGCAGGCACCAGTAACATCTCCATATGACCTGTTACATGCAAGTAGAGCCCAAGGGCACCTGCTTGCTCCAGGAACATAAAGAGCCTCAAACCATTCCATCAGGTCATGGGAATGAGGTCTATAATTGTTACTGGTATCTGGCATATCAAATACGACACGGGTATCTTGCCAGGCTCTGCCGCGGGTAGCATACTCTTGTAAAACACAGCATTTATTGATTAACCGAGCAGCTGCTTGTGGCAGCGCGAGCCGGGCTGTGATAGCCTGGTCTGCTGGGTGGAGTTCTGACGAGGGTGAAGTCGGATGTGGAAAATGGAGGTCGTCATGGAGTGGGGGGGTCGTCTGGCTTGTTGTGAGGCTCTGCTGGGGTGGTGGACCAGGGATAGAACCTGCCATCTCTCCCGGGCTCCTCATGAGTGGCTGGTCACAGTGAGAGCCAGTAGCAGCTCTGCCCCACGTCTGTCTCTTCTGTAACTTCTATTACTTTATAATATATTGTATGCATTGCTTTTGTATGTGTTTTATGTACTATTGACACTGTTGGACACTCAGTGTTTTAATAAGGTAAGCGGATGTATTCTAAGTATGAGTAGACATACTCTCATGACCCACAGTCTAGATTTATAGTGTGAATTTAGGACTGGAGCAGTGCAGTGGGTAGTGTGTTTGCTCTGCATGCTGCTGATCTGGGTTCTATCTGTGGCATCCCATATGGTTCCCGGACCATTGCCAGGAGTAATACCTGAGTGTAGAGTCAGGAGTAACCTATGACCATTGCCAGGTGTGACCACAAAAGCCAAACAAAAAATATATAGTGTGGATTTAAAGAAGAGACCACATTCATTGATTGTGGGAATGTAATGGTTGATAATGGACTGCTAGGTCCTTGCTTCTATTTAAGCTACTTTAGAGACCTGATATCAACCTCCACCTCTGTAAGCTGTGGCTGACACTTCCCCAGAGTGCCTCTGATTAAAGACCCCAGGCTATATCACGCTGAGAGAGCACGTTAGGGGAAATGTCTTGATAAAGACCACAGTCCTTTTGATTATGGTATAAATAAATATATATATTTAATGTTTCAAGAATAGATTGTTGGTAATAAATGACTTTCTTTATCTGTCTCTTTCTCTAGATATATATAAATTAGTTTATATGTATATGTGGATTATATTTACATATATGTATATATGTACTATATATGTATATATATGTGTATATTTCATACATGTATACATATATATGGAATAGTATTAAATACTCTCTTCACTCTGAGGCACAAATTTAGGCATATGCTTCTTTTCATGTAAATAATTTATTTCAAATGTCTATTCACTTCACTTCTGCTTACAAAAGTAATGAAATATTGAAAACATTTGATCAGGTTCCAAAATTATGTTTTTAGAATTATTGCATGAGTGCCATCTTAATGTCTGTATTATCAGATATGTTCCTTTTAGTCCTTTTTAAAACGAATTCAGAAAATTGGGACATGGCAGAAAGAATGGAATGTCTTGTTCTCTGCGTCTTCAGGGAGAATAGAAATAAGGTATGCCGTGATTTGTTTGTCATTTCATTGCCATCACACTCATCCAGTTAATCTCATTAATTTTATTGAGTTATTATGCAAAATTCCCTGGAATGTTGGTGTAGTTTAGCATCAGTGAGATTCTAAATTTTGGCAGGAGTCTTGCAGAATATTATGTAATTTTCTCTACCCCTAGATGCCAATTTCCTGACTCCAAGTCAATAGAAGATGTGCCACAGTGGGTCATTAGATTGGTCACTCTCTTTGACCTGGTGTCCACTTGGTGAATCCAACTCTTGTTTTCTCACTGCATAAATCACTTTTGCCCTTTAGACAACACTGTAAAAGTATCGAATTCTTCTGGAAGCACTCACTTGATCACTTGATCACTTGACATCCCATTATTCATCAATTTGCTCAAGTGGGCACCAATAATGTTACCATTTGTCCCTATCATGTGCCAGTGTAGCCCAAAGGCATCTTCTTGCTCCAGGAATATGAAGAGCCTCAAACCATTCGTTCAGGGTCTTGACGAAGAAGCCTGACCATCTTGTAGGTGGGCAGTCACGTGATCTTTTGAAATCCCGTGGGATCTAGTCCGTAATGGCTCTGGTCCAGCGGTCGTCTCCAAGTCGCATTACATGTCCAGCCCATCTGATTTTCGATGCCTTGGCGAAAAAGACAGCATCCCTGACTTTGGATTGTCCACAGAGGTCAGGACTCCGGATTTCTTTTCTCTCTTGAGTGAGGCATGATTTTTCAAGCATAGCTCTTTCAAGATCGGAATAGCCTTCTCATCCTGCTTTCACAGGGCCCAGGTCTCTGAGGCATATGTTAATGCAGGGAGAATGGTGTAGTTGAAGAGATGTGCCTGGAGCCAGAGGTTCTTTGTTCTTTTAACTCTGTCTTCGATGATCTTGAAGGTGTTCCACAGTGCTCTCTTCCTCCTGCGCAGCTCAGGTTTAGGTCACTCATCATGTTGAGTTCCGACCTAGGTACACATAGTTATGTGTACCTGCATTCAGACATTCAGAGATGTTTGTTCCGTTGACAGTGAATGGAGCATCCAGAACTAGTTTGTTTTACATGAACATTGTTTTGTTGAGATTCAGCTGTAGACCTATCTTTCCAACATTCTTGGTTGAAGTCAGAAGCACTCAGTGAGCGTAATGTCTAATTTCAAATGTTTGTGAAGTTGATACCTTGGATAAATTTTATATTTTCCTCCAAAATATTTCTTGCCAAGATTTGAGCAGATCCTCCCGTAATTATTATGGCTCTCAGTATCTTTCATGATACTTGCCGATTAGATTTTTTGAAAACAATACTGATGAGTTTGTTTCCTTATTAAGTTAATTTATCTGGACTGTAAATCAGAAACACATAAGAATTCATAAACTATGGAATTTTAAAAAGAGAAACTCAGGGACTGGAGCAATAGGTCAGCAGTTCAACTTTTGCTTTGCATGTGACCAACTGTGCAGCTGACCTAGGTACAATATTTCGTGCCTCAAGTGGTCCCTGAGCATCTGCCAAGGGTGATATCTGAGTTCAGTGCCAGAAGTAACACCTGGACACTGCTGGGTGTACCCCTTCAGACAAAACAAAGCACAACAAATAAATAGAAAGAGAAAAGCATTAAGCACATATATCTAGATGAAGAAAGTCAACTATATAGAGACCTTTATTATTAGGCTGGGATTGCATTTTATATAATCCCTGAAAATGGGTAAAATCAAGACTACATTTTGCTATTTATTTTTAAACTTATAGTTAGATTATTTTTAAAGCTGTGGTTTGAGATATGAGTTTATTAAAATGTATTATTTCTTGCATTAAAACCTTATTATGCAAATATATGTACATATTCTCAACATTTGTATCATTTGGATGTTTAAGTGACTTATATTAACAATTTTCTGCTAGAAAAATGGGTTACGTAAGTCCCTTTTCGAGAAGCAGACGTGGTTGCAGGATTAGAACAGTAGACCACTATATTAGTGCTCAAGTTTGTTATTATTCTCTTTCTACAGTGGTGTAGTTTAATTTTGATATTATGTGAAATTACAATTTTAAAAATCAAAATATGTGTGCTGTTGAACTTAAAATTGGAGCTAAATATGCATATTTAAAATTTAAAGGAAACAGTATTTCATCTTTGAAACCTGAAGAAAGGAAATAATTAGAAGTTCATTGCTGAAAAAAATGCATTTAGTGGAATAGTCAAACACAGAGGACCATTATTACTGAATAATAAATTGTAACTGTGTGGGAAAAATGTTCTTTTATGTGATTGTAATATTTTCAATCACAGTTTTGAGAACTCAGCGAGATTGCGAAGATGACCACAAAGATGAACTTCCCGTGAACTTTGTCAACTGGTTGTTTTTATGGAGAACATTTGCAATGGAGTGTCGCTGATCCTGCATCCACTGCCCAGATTTTGGGGTAAGGCAGATAATTAGGAACAAACGTGATTCTTCTATGGCATTCTCATAGTAGGAGAGAAAAGCCTGCTGTAAAGCAAAGGAGAATCATGTTTTTATATAACTTGTATTGTAAAATCCATAAAAATCCCTTTATTAAGATACTAACAATCTTACACTAGCAAAGTGTGTGTGAGAGTGAGAGAGAGAAATGAGAGAGAGAGAAAGAGAGAGAGAGAGAGAGAGAGAGAGAGAGAGAGAGAGAGAGAGAGAGAGAGAGAGAGAGAGAGAGAGAGAGAGAGACTCACAAGATGGTGAAGCATCAGCCGTGGCTGCCTGGAGTCCTAGACCATAGAGGTGTGCCCTGAGACAAAGCAAGGAGGAGTCATTTCTTTGCAATTCAGTTAGGACACTGCTACATACCAAACACAGAAATTCTGGGTCTCCATTTGACCCCAGATGGCCCCAATTATTTTGTATTGAGTGGAAAAGTAGGGAGTGGAAAGAGAAGCTCAGAGAGGGCTGTGCCTTGGTCACAAGTAAGGCCTCAAACGTGGAGTACAAAATCTTTGCTTTCAGAACATTTTTGGTTTCAGTCCTAACTGCTCTGAGCACCAGAAAGGAGTCCTGGGGCTGGATTTCAAAACAAAGTAGTCAACCAGATCATCTAAAATGTAGGTAAAGCCAAAAACACACTTAAGTTTCAGTCTTCACCCCTGGCCCTGAATAGAATCTGGCCTTTGGTTTCTGGCTGTTTCTGATATTGTTGCTGTGTGTGGTTGTTGCTCTGTGCACATGTGCACACATGTGTACATGTGTGCATGTGTGTGTGTGTGTGAGAGAGAGAGAGAGAGAGAGAGAGAGTGCAAACTTCAGAGAAAGATGGATATAGAATGACTGCATTCATTTGTGTGATACAAAAAATAGCATGAGACTACTATCCAAGGCCATGGGAAACAGGACAGGAGGACTTGTAATGCTTGGAATTTCTCACAAGTGTGTGTGGGGTGGGGGTAGGTAAGATAGAGAAGTGACCAGTTTGACAATAGTTGGAATAGTTGGAAATGATAATACTAGAACTGAGTACTGAAAGTAGGTACAGGGACATACATGATAATCAGTCGGTGTCTGCATTGCGGTATCATAAGTAACACTCAAGTGGATATGTACATTTTAAAATCTGATTCTTTAGAATAATATTACATATATTAGATGATACCCGGCTAAAGTTAGAATTTGAAGAAAATGCTTTTAAAAGTACTATAGGCAAGGAAGTAAGTAAAGATAAAATGAAAATGAAGACTTTTACATAAGTTAAAATGTGAAAAAAAGAGGACTAATTTTAAATTTAGTAGCACTACAGTAATCTGTCTTGCTCCTGTTTTCCTGTATAACTATGTAGGCTAATAACTTTGATAAGTGAACTGAATCCAAACAATGATAAGACATTGATTTTAGTCACTCTCTCAACTATACATTTTAAAAATATAGAAATGATAGTTTCTGCTCTTGAAGCAGCAAGCATTCTCCTAAATTCTTAATGGAATGGAGCTTGAAGCAGTCCTTTTGGGAGAGTAGCTTGGCAGGATTTATCAAACCAGTCATGCAGAACATAGCAGCAACACCCCTGGGCTCATTGCGGATGCTGAGGTCAGTAAGTGCCACATTGTACAGACTGTGAAGCACCTTGATAGAACTGATATGGCCAAGATACTGCCCTCATCGCTCCTGAAGGACAGAAGACGGAACCTGTAGGTTTGCCTTGGACGTTGCCAACAACATTGGGATATTCTCAATACTATTTTTCAAATATTTAAAAAAGAATTGCATAAAGCATTAAATCAACATGTTTTGTGAGTCTTATTCACATGCACAGGGTCACTGTAAATAAATATGGAAAGTTTTATTCATGTGAATACTCTGCTTTAAAAATTTTATAATAGCCATAAATCAGAAGTCGCATAAAACCGGTCAGAAAGGAACAGGGCAAATTGTCATACCAATCTTCTATTGACTATATTTAATCAATATAATGAAAAGTGACTTTGGATTGGCATTTAAAGTCACAGATGAGGATAAGGATGTTGTGATTTCATTAGGCAAACTGATATATACTTAAATAAAACACACAAAGAAACAAAGACAGATTTAGACCCCATTCATATGACTCCTTATTATGGTTGGAGACTTTAGACATAAATGATTTTCCTATTTTGCTTCAGGATGAAACTATATTTTGTGAATTAGAAGAAAAATGAATGAGTAAGGATATTTAATTATTACCTCTTATCTCTTACATTTTATTAGAATACAATATTGGAACTCTTTCATGGGTATCCTAACCTCAATGTCAAATACACATTAGGATTTAATTTCTATTCTTTGAAATATCAAAATAAAATAGAGAGGTTAATGACCAAAAGCAGTATATTTAACACAAAATTATTCAAATATGATTTCATCTTACATCTTGCATAAATTTAAAAATCTAAGGGAAAATGAGTTATTTTTTAAAAATTGTAGCAGAGAGGTAGGAAGGGCTGAGTCAATAGGAAAAGTACTGTGGTAGAGTAATTTAAGTGTCTTCAGCAAAATCTCAGGATGCTGTTAGGAGGTCTTTAGGTTACCATCTTGTGACTATTTTTACAGATTTATGATGCTCCAGTTACACTCCATAACTTAGCATTTAAATGATAGTAGCTATTATAAGCATTCTTATTAATAAGAAAAATATGCATTCAGAATGTGATTTAGAAAGATGGCAAAATATAGAGATCTTAAATGATAGCACATATATCACCATCATTGTGAAATTTGGACAATGTGTTGTCATTAAATCATGTTTATACTTTAACCATTATTCTCAGATATTCTTATTTAGATGTAAGTAATTTATTGTTTCTAAAATTAACTATAAAATTTGTAACAAGTTTAGCACAGAAATTTAGTGTGAACTGAGGTGTAAAGGAAGCAAAACTGAAGATAGAAGTATATTTTAGAATATATATACACACATATGTAATATATGTATACATATATGTGCATGCATATATGTGTATGTCTGTTTGTGTCACATACAAATTAAGTGCCTTATCTGCTGTACTACCTATCCTGTTATGAGGAATATATATATATATATGTATATACATATATACGTATATACATATATTGTTTTTAAGGTTAACAGAATCTTTGTTAAAACAGTATACACAAAAAAAAAATCTGCAAGGTGAAGTTAGAGTTCAGTGAGGAACTTAAAAGAACCTAAACAAACGTTTTAGTGTCAACTCTGTGCCAGTTTCTTGGACTGACTTCAAGGCTTTAAATGGGATTTTCTTCTTAGGGAAGGGAGAGACTACCATAAATAAAGGTAAGGCGCCGTTCCCTTAGGACTGCCTCAAAGGAAGATGGAAAAGAGATTTGACCCTCAGGTGACTTGGAGAATGGTGCGTTTTTATGGGCCAGTGGAGGTCTGAGTGCAGTGAGTGGACTGTCCGTGTCCAATATGTTTGGCAGAGAGGAGAGCAAGGTCAGAGTTTCCTGTTTTATAAAACACCTGGAGTATTCAAAGAACAGCATTTACGTAGTTTGACCAGACTACACAGGATATAGTAGGCATCAGTAAATTATTAGGATCTTATAGATTAACATTGGGTGAAAACAACAGAGTTTGGGGGGCAAGAAAGTGATACGATCCAACTGGCATTTTTGAAATACAAATTTTGCTCCTTTGAAGACTGAAGATGTACTTCCTGCAGTTGCTACGGAGGCAGAGCACTGAGGACCCTGATGTGGGGAGCTCTGAGCGGGCTTGGGTTCAGGGCGGAGTTTCCTTTATAGCTGTTGTCACTGCATACTGTGGGCATGTTGACAAGAGTTCCTCGTTGCCTCTCGTATGCAATACATTATGTGGCCATCTGCAGGGAGATGGAAACATCCAGGTAGGTGACCAGAGTCGGATTAGTTTTGAAGGTTGAACGAGGCGCTGCTCTCTGAGAGCTGGATGTAAGGAAACAAGCCAAGATTGAACAAGGTTTGGCCACACAGCACTCATTGAGGGGCGTTCTGGAAGGAGCACTGGAGAGAGAAGTGGGTTGGGAATGTTTGAGGTCGACCACAAAGTCTCATCGAATATTCTGCCTCACTGCAGCTAGGACCATTTCTGGTGTTCAATTGTGTGCCAGGCTTCAAAATGGCTCAAGCCTTTGCCTTTCAGGACACAAGAAATTTATGAGGCAACTGATAGTGTCTATGCTAGAAACTGATGAAATTCTATTAATCTTCCCATCCACTAATTTGATTTGTGTGTTTCTTTCATGCAAGACACTGGCTCATCATAAATCTGACGGGCCTTGTGCTCACGCTGCCCTGCTTTTATTATTGTTGTATTACAGAGTTTCAGGAACTCGGATTTAGGATTACAGACATAACTGCCAGAAAGATTTACAGAGGCTTGCCATCCCCATGTTTTTATGGTTGGGCTTTCTACAGCTTCTCTCAAAAATCTTAACACTTACCCCTGGACTTCAGTTTAAAAATACAGTTGTGCTCTTTCTTTCTATATGAACAGCTTGTATTCTGAGATAACTAGGGTTGGAGTGATAATACAGAAATAGGATGCTTGCCTCACATGCAGCAGTAACGTTTGATCCCAAGCACCCCATATGGTCCCCGAAGCAAACCAGGAGTGATCTCTTAGCCCACAATCAGGGGGTCAGGGTTGAATGTGTCCCCAAAACAAAAAATAACACCAAAAATCTGAGATAACCAATGACATTAGTGACGTGTGTGTGTGTGTGTGTGTGTGTGTGTGTGTGTCTTTCACATAGCCTTAATAGGGACATGTCTTAGGTTAGTCAGTAGCAATTAGTCATTATTTTTAATTTGTTCACATTTTAATATTCCATCTTTAAAAATGCACTTTGAGGACACACAATGTCACTTCAAATAAAACTCAAATGTAATCGAATCCTTGTACTGTAACTCTTAATTAGTTTTGAGAAAACGCAAAAGCTTGTTCATTATTATGCTGAGGAGGGCATCTATATTTTTTAAAAGGACAAAGATGATTATTAATTATATGCTTAGAATTTTATTTTTTAGGCAAGAAGCATGAGATGTAAGGCAATTTTCTAAATTAATTAATTTCAAATTATTAATAATGGAAATAGGTAGGTTCTCTTCATGTGCCATTAAGAATAAGTGGTTTGTTTATATTCTTATTAAAATGCATTAGCAGTATCTTAAGAGAATTAATATTTTAAGTGATACAAGTATGAGATATTAACTTAGGTTTCCCAGAATTAAGTTTTCATTTTGCTGTCCATTAAATTCTTATGTCCTATACAGTATGCTCTGCATGGATTTCTTCCTGGATCTTCTTTTCTGTGTTGGTATTGTGTCAAGGGACCTCGGAGAAGCTTATAGAATCAGAAGAGTTTGGTAGTTAAGAGTTCATATGTCTATTTGAATTTATATTTTCACTTTTTCAGATAAATATTTATAAGTGGAATAGCTGTACTAGATGATAATTCTATTCTTAGTATTTTTCTTTGTTTTATCAATTGCCATACATTTTTTCTTTGTTGCACCAATAGTTTATTTTATTCCCACCAACAATTTATTAGTATTTTCTTTTTTACATTCTTTAACCAGCCCTTATTGTCATACCTTTCCGATAATGAATGTAAAATTTTTGCTTACTTTCTCTGTCACTTAGGAAAAGAAACGGGAATCAAGCACGTCAGACAGCAAAAGACTGGGGGACTATTAGATGTGATAGAGAACTGGTTTACTGGATAATGATATCTAGAAATCTATACAAGAAGGGAAGTCAGGGATCACTTGTATCACTTGTCTTCCTGTTGTTCATCGATTTGCTCGAGCGGGCACCAGTAATGTCTCCATTTGTTGGGAACGAAGTCCACTATTGTTACTGTTTTTTGGCATATCACATACACCAAAGGTAGCTTGCCAGCTTCTGCCTTGGCTCTGGGTTCATCACAGGGGGCCCAGTCTTTTTCTATGTCAGACCATCAACCATCCGGGGCCCACGGGGCAGAGCCCTGGGTGTAGAGAAGTCTATCTCCGGTCTCCCACCTGCTGACACAGCCGGGCACTGCAGCCACACCTGCAACACCTCAAGGGGGTTCAGTCAGGGAAAAGTGCCTGATTTAATACATCACTTGATCACTTGAATCCCGTTACACATCGAGTTGTTCAAGCGGCGCCAGTAACATGTCCATTGGACCCTATCACATGCCAATGTAGCCCAATGGCATCTGGTTGATTCAGAAATATGAAGAGCCTCAAACCGTTCCTTCCAGGGTCTTAACAAGGAAGTCTGACCATCTTGTAGGTGGGCGGCCACATGATCTTTTGACATCCCGTGGGATCCAGTCGATGCGACTCTAGTCCAGCGGTTATCTCCAAATCGCATTACATGTCCAGCCCATCTGATTTTCGAAGCCTTGGCAAACGAGACAGAGTCCCTGATTCTGGAATAGCGACGGAGGTAAGAACTCCGGATTCCTTCACTCACTTGAGTGAGATGTGATATTCCAAGCACAGCTCTTTCGATTCCTCCCTGGGAGACCCGAATAGCATTCTCATCCTGCTTTCGTAGGGCCCAGGTCTCTGAGGCATATGTTAATTCAGGGAGAACGGTGGAGTCGAAGAGATGTGCCCGGAGCCGGAGGTTCTTTGTCCTTTTAGCTATTTCTTCGATGCCTTTGAAGGCATTTCATGCCGCTCTCTTTCTCCTGTGCAGCTCAGGTTTTAGGTCGTTCATCATGTTGACTTCTCGACCTAGGTACACATAACTGCTGCATTCGGAGATGTTTGTTCCATTGAGAGTGGATGGGGCCTCTGGAACTAGTTCATTCTTCATGAACATAGTTTTCTTCAGATTCAGCTGTAGACCTGTCTTTCCACATTCTCAGTCAAAGTCAGCCAGCATTTGTGCGCTTGGTTAATGTTTGGTGTTATTACAACGATGTCATCAGTGAAGCGGAGGTGGTGTAGTTGCTGATCATCTATCTTCTCTCCCATTCCTTCCCATTCTAATTGTTGCATGATGTTCTCGAGGGTGGTGCTGAAGAGTTTTGGTGAAATGGTATCACCCTGTCGAACCCCTCTTTTCACATTAATGATCACTTCTTTGTAGAATGGTGAGATCCTGGTGGTGAATCCATAATACAGCTCATGAAGGATCTTGATGTATTGGGTTTGAACACCCTGTTTGGCTAGGGCTTCGATGACTGCTTCAGTCTCCACAGAATCAAAGGCTTTCTGTAAATCAATGAACATGAGACAGAGCGGCATCTTGTACTCCCTACAAACCTCAATGAGCTTGGTTACTGTGTGGATATGGTCAATTGTGCTGAATCCTTTCCGGAAACCTGCTTGCTCTCATGGTTGTCCTTCATCTAGTGTTCTGCTAATCCTGTTCAGGATGACTCGTGTAAACAGCTTGTAGATGACGGACAACAGGCAGATGGAGCGATAGTTGCCAATGTCGTGAATGTCTCCCTTCTTGAACAGTAGAACTGTCCTGCTGGTTTTCCATTGGGAGGGCACCTTGCATTCGCACAGGTAGAGTGTGAAGAGCCGAGCTAGTATATTGATGAGTACCAATGGCAGATTCTTCAGGTGTTCGGGTCTGATTTAATACATAAATGTTAATACATTTTTCTTTTGATCATCACAGGGAACAAAGTATATGCTCTTTAGCTTAAAAAATGTTACATATGCGGAATTTCAGTTTGGTCATTTTAACTTTATACTCTATATTTTTTGTAAAAACCGTATTCATGTGTGCTATATGATACTGAACATTAACATTTTAAGAAGAAGAAATGTTGTATTTAATTTGCATACTTGGGCCAAACTGGCGACATTGGATGCCACCATGCCATGGTTTGGTGGGAAAGTGCCTGTGACCGGATCTTTTCAGATCAGATATGTGGGCTGAACGTGATCATTTCCTTGACTTTCCGCTGATTCGCTTTGCTGATGACATCATTCTAATAACACCAAACATTAGCCAAGCGGCACAAATGCTGGTTGACTTTGACTGAGAATGTGGAACGATAGGTCTACAGCTGAATCTGAAGAAAACTATGTTCATGAAAAATGAACTAGTTCCAGAGGCCCCATTCACTCTCAATGGAACAAACATCTCTGAATGCACCAGTTATCTGTACCTAGGTCGAGAAATCAACATGATGAATGTACTAAAACCTGAGCTGCGCAGGAGGAAGATAGTGGCTTGGATTGCCTTCAAAGTCATTGAAGAAATAGCAAAAAAGCAAAGAACCTCCGGCTCAGGGCATAACTCTTTGACTCCACTGTTCTCCCTGACTTAACATATGCCTCCGAGACCTGGACCCTCCAAAGCAGGATGAGAAAGCTAATTGGGTCTCCCAAAGAGGAATAGAAAGAGCTATGCTTAGAATATCATGCCTCACTCAAGTGAGAGAAGGAATCCAGAGTTCCGATCTCCGTCGCTGTTCCAGAGTCAGGGACTCTGTCTCATTTGCCACTGTCACTGTATCACTGTCTTCCCGTTCATCATC
The DNA here is from genome assembly GCA_021461705.1 of Cryptotis parvus. Taxonomy (NCBI): domain Eukaryota; kingdom Metazoa; phylum Chordata; class Mammalia; order Eulipotyphla; family Soricidae; genus Cryptotis; species Cryptotis parvus. The sequence continues at coordinate 24,409 of JAJIBD010009852.1, forward strand.
GATTTGCTCAAGCGGGCACCAGTAACATATCCATATGACCTGTCTCATGCAAGTATAACTCAAGGGCACCTGCTTGCTCCAGGAACATAAAGAGCCTCAAAACCATTCCATCGGGTCATGGGAATGAGGTCTATAATTGTTACTGGTATCTGGCATATCAAATACGACATGGGTAGCTTGCCAGGCTCTGCCGTGCAGGTAGCATACTCTTGTAGTCATCTCAAAATCCAGCATTTATTGATGAACCACGCGGTTGCAAGCAGCCACGCGAGACTGGCTGTGATAGGCTGGTCTGCGGGGGTGGAGTTCTGACGAGGGGAAGTCCAGATGTGGAAAATGGAGGTCCTCATGGAGTGGGGGATCATCTGGCTTGTTGTGAGGCTCTGCTGGGGTGGCGGGCCAGGGCTAGAACCTGCGCTCCCTCTCAGGCGCCTCATGAGCAGCTGGGCACACTGAAAGCCAGTAGCAGCTCTGCCCCATGTCTGTCTCCATGTTTGCCAAGGTATCGAAAATGATGGGATGGACCTGTAATGCGATTTGGAAACAACCGCTGGACTAGAGCCGTTACCAACTGGATCCCACGGGATGTCAAAAGATCACGTGGCCGCCCACCTACAAGATGGTCAGAGTTCTTTCTCAAGACCATGAGCGAATGGTTTTAGGCTCTTCGGTTTCCTGAAGCAAGCAGATGTCATTGGCCTGCACTGGCACGTGATAGGGTCAAATGGAAATATTACTGGCACCCGCTCGAGGAAATCGATGAACAACGGGATGTCTAGTGATCTAGTGATCTTCCACTGATTCAGTCTCTCTAATATGTAAGTGACAAATAGATATCTTTTTGTAACGCTGCATTTGATGGTCCCAGGATCAGGCAGATGGTGCCCTTCTGACTTACTGGTTCTCTGTCATTTCTAGATTTGTCCTACTTTCTTTCTGTTTCTCAGTCAGTCTCCAAGTGAATTGATGAACTGCAGTCAGCCATGGCGAAGGGAAGGTAGGAGACTTAGATGCAGAATAGCAGGAATTTGTGGCCTTCTCCCATTGATTTTTTCCTTTCCAGCTCCATTGCTGGCTGGTGGTCATGCGTTGCTGTGATGGAAGAGGCGTCTTTGGCCCAGGAGACTGGCAGGGGCCTCCCAGGCTACCTTGCTCCCTGCTTCTGTCTTTGGTGGCATCTACTCCACCTGCTTGGCCATGGCTGGTAGCAACTAGGTACTTCTGAGAGTTTCTGGCTTCTCAACATTTCTTGTAATTTTCTTAAACCAGCCCAGCATCTCTTCACTGGTTTTCCCTCCTGATAGACCCCAGAGTAATTGGCATTTGTGGAGTACAATTTGCCTGACTAATACACCCACATTTTGCCCCCAATGTAGTGCATTTTAGAATTTATCTTTGATTTTTTTCCCCATCCAGTTATGTGATGTTATGTCCTATTCTGAAATAGATCATGATTATTGAGATTCTGACTATTTAGACCCTGATTATTTCTTGCTGCATCCATCATGGCCAGTCTTAGGTAAATCCTGCCTGAATTGCTGCAAACATCCACCCAATCCCTGAATCTACCCTTGCTCCATTGCAAATCTATTTTCAACTCACCACCCAAATTCATTGTGTTTGCTTCACTCAGAATCTTCTAGGGACTTCCCATGGCACTGAAAATCAAATCAGACTGCTTGTCACAGCCTACTCCTCTCAGCATCTACCCGTCTCGACCTCTCTGGTTTCTCCTGCTCTCCTGGGTTCCTGTCCTGGTCTGTGTTCACACCTTAGCCATCTCCCTGCAGGGCTGGGTAACAGGTTTCCCCCTTTCTGACTCATCCCAGCTACTTGCAGCGCTCTTTCCTCCTCAGAGCCTCATTCTGCACAAGAACCAGACTGACACTTTCTCTGTGATGTCTTTATTTCCCAATTGCTTTATTTCTTTTTTTTTCCCTGGCTTTTCACAATGAAACTGAACTTAGTTGTTTTGTTTTAATCTCCCTCTTCTGATAAACGAATGAAAATTATACAGATGCAAAGATGTTTGCTGTTTTAATTGCTACTCTTCCAGTAAGTGTTTTTACCCATTTCAGACTTTAATAATTCATATATTAATGCAGATAAATAATACATACATGATATTAGAGAACAGAGTTATGAGTTATGTTTTGTTTGCTTATTTGAATTTATATAAATTATTTAGGAGCATATATAGATGTATATTTAACTGTATTTGCATGTGAGTTAAGTGTACTATCCTCAAATTAAATATCAGTTATGTGTATTTTGCCCTCCCTAATTAAATTTAACTAGTGTGAATAATCAACTGGTGTAAATAATTCAATAATAATGAATATTCTTATTAATAACTCAAAAACATCTGGTCGTGATGAAAAATATTATGGAAATTTATTAATGTGACAATGTGAATAATCTTTCAACAGTTACTTTATAAATATTTTATGTATTTATGAGTATTTAAGATAATAATTTAAAAATGTGCTTTATCTTTGTCATGTGGAACTCAGATCATGTATTTCAGAGTTCTCTGTTCTGCCTTGATTATCTCTGTCTCTTTCTATATCATCTTGATTTTTGTCAACTAAATAGCAAAATTTGAAATGAGGCAAACCAATTCCTATGCTCAGGAGTCATCCCTCACACAAGCGCAAACTAATTTCTACAGTTTGTTTCCAAAATCTTGTAATTGTTCTATTGTTTTGTTTTTTCTTTGAAGACCACAGCTGTTAGTGCTGAGGGCTTACTCCTAGCTCTGTGTCCGGGAATCACATCTGGCTCTGTGCTCAGGGATCACTCCTGGTGGAGCTCTGGGAATCATATGGGTTTCTTGGATCAAATCCAGGTTGGCCACTACAAGGCAAGTTCCCTGCAAGGCAAGTTACTACAAGGCAAATACTATCTCTTTGGCCCCCATTTAACTTTCGAAATAATTACAGGTTAATTTTTTTTTTAGTTTTTGTACCACACTTTGTGGTGCTTGGGCTTTACTCTGGGCGTCTGTGCTTAGGGATCACTCCTTGTGGGCTCGGGGAGTGAGCATGCATCCTGCTGGCACTAAACCCAGTGGTTATTTGCAAGGCAAACACGTTGCCCATTGTGCTATTAATAGCTCTGACCCAACACTCACCATCTGAATTGATCCTTTGCCTTTCCATGTAAACGTCAAAATAATCTTGCTTATATATTAATAAATCTTGCCTGAATTTTGATGGAAATTGTGCTTAACTAGATCAATTTTTCAGTATTGACATTTTCATTATGTTGATCTGTTAATACATGAACCAACAAGTCTCTTTAAGCTCATCTTTGATGTTTTTAAATTTATTAAATCACCATGAGATAGATACAAAGTTGCAAAATTGTTGATGATTAAGTTTCCGTCACAGAGTATTCAGGCATCCGTCCCTCACCAGTGTCCAATTCCCTCCACTCCATGGTCCCATTTTCCCTCCTGCCCCCTGACCTGCCTCTGTGGCAGATACTTCTCTTTTCTTCGTTTCCCTGTAAGCACTGTAATTCCCCATCCTGTTACGGAAAGGGTATCATGCATAACACTTTACCTCCTCAGCTCCCAGTTCTTGTCCAGTGTTATCACTTTCCACTGTTATTGTCACAGTGGTCCCTTCGCTCACCTAACTGCCCCCTGATGGGTCCTGGCCTTTGCTTCTGTTGCTTCTGGGTATTATTCTCCTACTAAGATTCTTTATATTCTGTAACTGAGTTTGATTATTCCGTTTCTTTCTCTTCCTCTGACTCATTTCACTCAGCATGATAATCTCTATGTACATATACGTATCAGCAAATCTCTTGATTTCATTTTTTTCTGAGAATTGTATACCATTGCATTGTGTGATCGTTCTATAACTTCTTTATCCACTTCTCTGTTTGTGCATACTTCAAATAATTTCCAGATTTTGGCTATTGTGAATAGTGCTGCAATGAACCTTGCAGTACGCAGATGCCTCTTCCGCATTATATTTGGGGACCATTAAGGAATCAGGAGCTGAAGCACCGGGTCATATGGAATCTAGTTTTCTGAAGGAACGTCCACATTGTTTTCCAGAAAGGCTGGTCCAGTCAACATTCCCACCAGCAGTGAGTGAGGATTTCTTTCCCCACCACTGGTTGTTTTGTTCTTTGTGATGAGTGCATTTATTTTGGTGAGAGGTGTCATCTTTGATTTTTCCATTATCACTTTGTAGTTTTAGTATGTTTATCCTTTTTGCATTGCTTGCCCTGCATGCCTAGATCTCTCTGGTTTAGGGGCTGCTATAAGTTGTGGTTGACTTCTTTGCTATGTGGTCTTCGTAGCATAGAGACATGCATCTTAGCATTTCTGTGCTTCTTGACAATGTTTTGACTGAAAACTTCTATTCTTGATGATGTATTTTCAATAGTTTCTGAGAAAGTATGCTGTTGTACTCAACAACTTGTTTACTCAAACTTTTAAGGGGAATTTGTTGGTATTTTGAAATTGAGGAATGCATTCTCACATAACCAGGTTGTTTTGAACAAGGTACTCAAAGCTGAGTGCTCTGGCAGGTAAGTTACTTAAACAGTTTCCTTTTTCATCAGTGTCATTCTGTTTAAGGTGGTGAGGGATGTGTACATCATGAGGCTCCACTTTCTGCTGTGTGTGGAAGTGGAAAATGCACCCTGAATTACATAGCTCTTTGGAAGAAAAGTAGCCATTACTCTGCATAGACAATAACTATCTGAATTTCACTTGCAAAATAGGAAATAGTAAAAAATATATTTTGTGTTGTAAACTGTTTTTCTACATAAAAACATACTGAAGTTATTTTTATATTTTTTTGTAATAATAGCCAACACATAAATTAAATGCAACTAAGAAGTATGGCAATGTGTAATTTGTGGGTTGTTCTAGTATATGGCTTTTTTTTTTTGCTTTTTGGGTCACACCCAGCAATGCTCAGGGTTACTCCTGGCTCTGCACTTAGGAAATACTCCTGGCAGTGCTCCAGGGATCATATGGGATGCCGGGATTGAACCCAGGTTGGCCACGTGCAAGTCAAATGCCCTACCCACTGTGTTATTGCTCTGGGCCCTAATACATGGATTTTTAATTGCTTGTTAATTGATCAAATAATACTATTTTAGACTGTTGTCAAATATGTGTAATACCCACAGTTTATAGAAAAACATTAAGACTTAAATATAGAAAGAAATTTTATGTGAAGTAATTGGTAAATTATTAGAAATCTCCCAAGAATAAGTTCACGGAAGCGAGAGTAAGCTTGTTAATAAAATGAAAATAGTCCTTTTGGTGTTTTCTCTTGGGAGTTGGTTTCAAAGATGTTTTTCTGAGGTTTTCTTTTACTTTCTAAACTGAAGATAAAATGATATTTTGTGTTGAGTATAGAAGATTTTTTTTATTTTCATAAGCTTTATTTTAGTCACTGTGATTTACAATACTGTTGTTGATAGGTTCATGCATACATTTTTCCAACATTATACCCTATACGCATAGCAGATTCTAAATGAAAAACATTGGAAGTCAAATTAAAAATAAACTCGTCATGAATTCATAATAATTTCAAAATAATTATGGGAACGGACCTTGGTGTCACCGTTTCCTTAGTGCTGCAGCTGTTTTCTGCAGCTAAGTGTGCGGGAGGGTGTGACGGAGCAGTAAGCATCATAGTCTAACTGAGTCTTCGAGGAGATTATACACCTCTGGGCCTGTAGGACTCACTGGGTTTTATTATAACGTGGGTAGTAGAACTTACTTCCTCCTTTCTACTCCATGCTGATCTGCAGATATGTGATTGCTCTTTTCCCTTCAAAGGGATAGTGGCTTACTCCTGTGGTGGAACGTTTGTCAACGTGGATCTTGACTCTGTGGCATGCGAGCCATATAACCCCTTGTATTCCACAATCATTATATTGCCAACTCCCTATTTTTTTGTTATTAATTAATTTTGTCGTTTTTCCTAGGGGTGCCGGAGGAACCTAGGGGTCAATACCACCCAGTAGAGTGGAATCAGTGCTAGGGACTGGTGATGTGTCGTGCATGGACCCCATGATTCTAGGCTCACCCCACGGTGATGAGGAGGGGTATGTGTTTTCACTGATCTTTCTTGGAGCCTGCACATGTAAGGCACATGCTTTATTCCTTTGAACTTTTTACCAACCTTTCTCTGTTATTTATTTGTTACAGGAATTTCTTTCCAGTGATTGTTTTTCTTACTCGGAATTGTATTGATAGTGGTTGTTGCCTGACATTGCAGTGACATTACCTGTTGGTCACTCTCAATAGAGAGCAATTTACTTCATCAATTTTTACATAAAAAACCCACAGTTGATAAAACTAACATGACATTTAGAAGTCGAGGCAAAAATAAAGAAGTGGGTTTGGATTCATGCCACTAAGAATGGAGATAAATTCTATTTGGGAGTGAAGAGTATTTTTCTAGACATTTTTTCCCCAAACTACTTCACATTCCAGTGACCCTTTCTCATATGTTCTGCGTGAATATTTGTAGTGATGGATCACTGCCTTTTGAGTCAATTCCATCCTGTTAGGTAAACATGATTACTAGAATTACCCAATTATTTCTGTCCATTGGTCTTAGTTCAGGCCTCCTGAGAAATAGAAAATGTTTAACATTTTATTATTTCTGCCTTCTGAAAGGGAATTATTGTTTTGAGCAGGGAATTTCTGACTCAGTGTGAACAGCCTCAGTCAAATGGTCACGTGCTGTCATTTCTGCCTTTTGATGACCATTGTTCATGGCCTTTATCCTATGAGACCTGGCTTTAGGGCTTCCATATTTTCCATTAAAATAGTACATTGGGTTGGATTATGGCAAGCATATTTTTGCCCATACAATTTGTCATGTTTTAGGATTCCTTTTAAGTGTTATACATGTGAAATAATTTAATCTTTTTTAATAAAGATAGTGGTTTGAGATTCTGTTGCTTTCCCCATCCGTAGAGGTGGGGAAGTACACAGAGAGATTAAGAGATTCACTGTTAGAAAACGGTAGAATCAGGTTTTTAGAACAGGTGCCACCAAAGGATGCTGCTTCTCATCCTGTTTTCCCTCTCACAGACTTTCCCAGCATGGACCTATATAATCCCGGGTTCCGTTATGTGGTACGCCCCTGAAGAAGCCAGACTGTAATTCTTGGGTGCAGCAATTGCTCTTGTGACCAGACAACTTTCTGTTATCTGTAACTAGGTGCAGTGTTTTACTAGTGCTATTAATAAAGTCCCATTAGTGGAACAAACAAACATAGACCACGGCATGGGCATGTGGAGCTCACAAAAGTTCCTATGGCCACACCCATACTTCCTGAATGCCACTGATGACTACTTTGGCATTTTGTTACACTTGAGTGTTTTTAAAGAATGATTTTTATTTCTTGAAGCATCATCGTTTAAAATACTGTTTTTTTTTTTTTTTTTTTTTTGGTCACACCCGGCAATGCTCAGGGTTTCTCCTGGCTCTGCACTCAAAAATTACTCCTGGCGGTGCTCGGGGGACCATATGGGATGCCGGGGATCGAACCTGGGCTGGCATGAGCCGGCCACATGCAAGGCAAATGCCCTACCCGCTGGGCTATCGCTCCCCGCCAGTTTATAATACTGTTAATGATAGGGTTCTGCACACAGCATTGCATCCCTACCCCCCACCAAAGTTTCCTTTCCCTCCGCCATTGGCTGTGGTGCCCCCATGTGTCTCCACCCTTGGGAAGATCAGTTCTGTGGGCCAGCTCTCAGCTTCTGTAGACTTTGACCACGAGTCTTCCCATATTATATTTCTTTATATCATATGTATGAGTGAGATCATTCTGTATTCTCTCTCTCTCTTTCTAATGGATTTCTCAGCATGATATTCTCCCAGTTCTTGTCCAGACAGTGCAAATGGGGTAATTTCTTATTTTCTTATCTCCAAGTAGTATTCATAGTGCTAATGATATTTTTATCATTTGTAAGGCTCCTTCATATTCCTGAATCAACCAGATGCCATTGGGCTCATTGGACAGTGATAGGGTCTTCAATGGAAATGTTACTGGCGCCCGCTCTAGAGCCAAGATCGTTGAATAATGGGATTCAAGTAGCTCAAGTGAATGATATATTGTTACTACCCAAGCACCCCTTGTTTGTTATATGTTGTAAGTCAATTTAAAAAAATATGCTTCTATGTTTGATACATTAAATACTATATATATGGTAAAGTCCCATTATATTATATATATTATATTATATTATATTATATTATATTATATTATATTATATTATATTATATTATATTATATTATATTATATATTATATATTATATATTGTATATTATATATTATATATTGTATATTTTATATTTTATATTATCACTATATCACTGTCTTCCGTTCATCATCGATTTGCTCGAGCGGGCACCAGTAACATCTCCATATGACCTGTCTCATGCAAGTAAAGCCCAAGGGCACCTGCTTGCTCCAGGAACATAAAGAGCCTCAAACCATTCCATCAGGTCACGGGAATGAGGTCTATAATTGTTATTGGTATCTGGCATATCAAATATGAAACAGGTAGCTTGCCAGGCTCTGCCGTGTGGGTAGCATAATCTTGTAGTCATCTCAAAATCCAGCATTTATTGAAGAACTGAGTGGCCTCAAGCGGCCGTGCGAGCCGGGCTGTGATAGGCTGGTCTGCTGGCTGGAGTTCTGACAAGGGGGAAGTCCGGATGTGGAAAATGGAAGTCTTCATGGAGTGGAGGGTCATCTGGCTTGTTGTGAGGCTCTGCTGGGGTGGCGGGCCAGGGCTAGAACCTGCCACCCCTCCCGGGCACCTCATGAGCGGCTGGGCACAGTGAGAGCCAGTAGCAGCTCTGCCCCATGTCTGTCTCGGATCAGAACCTGGGCCAGATTAAAAAGACTGCAGCAGGGTGGATCTCATGAGCTGAGCTGTGATGGGCTGGTCTCTGGGTGGAGTTCTGACTAGGGAAGTCCGGATGTGGAAAATGGAGGTCCTCATGGAGTGGAGGGCCTGCTTGTTGTGAGGCTCTGCTGGGGTGGCGGGCCAGGGCTAGAACCGCACCCCTCCCGGCACTTCATGAGCGGTGGGCACAGTGAGAGTCAGTAGCAGCTCTGCCCCATGTCTGTCTCGGAAATCTCCAGCACTCCAGTCTCGCTGCTGCTACTAGAAAGACGCTCTTAAACCTTGGGCACCTTCGGGGACAGTGAAGAAAAAAGGTAGAGCTACAATAATAGATTATATATTATATATAACATACATATATGTGTTATATATGTTATAGTTAGGTGGATGGATGGATTAATGGATGGATGGATGGATAGATGGATGGATGGATGGATGGAGTCAGGAAAGTGACTCCAAGGTCTGGTGTGCATGGTCTGTGTGTCAAAGGCCCCCATGTAATCCCTGGCATTGTATGACTCCCTGAGTACCACCAGGTCTATCCTTGATGGTCCAGGTCCCATTGAGCCCAAGCACTGAAATGTCAGCACATGTAGCTGAACTGCTACTGGGAGTAACTCCAAAACTATGCTGAGGGGCTTTTTCCAAAGTCAAGACATTAGACTCTCTTTTATTTGCATTACTATGCTATGCCACTTGTAGCAATAAGAATATTAATTATACTTACAACTCGCTAACAATATTTTACTACTTACTGTTACCTGTGTGAAGTGATATTTGCACAAATGCAGTAGTTATATTTGTTATTAAGGATAATAATAAATAAGTAATGTTTATTAAGTATAACATTCTATTCTACACAAAGCATATGCTCTTAAAAAATTAAGAGATGACCATATTTGAAAACTAAATGTTGCTTTTATTCTACACATTTGGAAGTATTTTGATCTGTAAACAATGTCAAGATTCTGTAGTTTGAGTTTATAGATAATTGCATAGCCTCATAGGCTTGAAAGAGGCACCATATTTTGTTCAAATTATATACATTTAGGTATGCATATCAATTTGAATTTGTGAGCATTATTTTAACATGCAGATATCTATCAAGCTTTACTGAGGTTAAGTATACTAGAAATCATAGATTGGGAAAGTAATATAACGAAACTTTGTAAAATATACACTACAGATGAAAAAGAGGCAACATTCTCAAGCTGAGGTTTATGATTTCAAAATAAAGGCAATGTATAAGATATAACTGAATCAAATTACTGAAGAAATTCACAATGGATTACCGAAGAAAATATGTTACTTGGAAAATCTCAAGATATCAGATTCACATGCTTATATTTGTAACGTAATTATGAAATATGCAGCTAGTCTAACACGTGATCCAAACCTTAAAGTATTAGTAAAGAATATTCTTGTTAAATGTTTACATGCGTGTGCCTGTTGGTAAAAGCTTTCTGAGTTGGTCCAATTACTCCTTAGAGCCATGCTACTAAACTCTTAGGTGAGTCCTGTAAACTCTAGGCTAATGTCACAAACTTACATCATTAGGTTCCTGTGAGTGCCATAGGGTGCTTTGGCCAAGCGTTATCAGCACAGGGAAGCCCACCCCTAGCCTGGAGAAGCCCACATGCCCTGCAGCATCCGTATGTTATGATGAACTGGGCCTAACCTATACTCCTGAGAAGTAATAAAATTGGAGTAATATATAAAGAATGATTTTTTTTCCAATATTTTATTTTATTTCTTCACTCTCGAATCTTTTGTTGATGCAGTAGAACTTATAGAGAGAGAAAGGTATACTCTGTTGATGGCACCTGAGTGTTAATATTGGGTATTTTCTAACCAGGCAAATTATTTAACTACACATAATTTTTTTTAAAATGGGGTGACAAATTAGTAGCTACTTTCTCTGGATTTTACATACTAATGAGATAATTCATGGGGATTACATGGTACATACCAACTGTTTTAAACTTGATTATTTATTAAAACATGCTTCTTTTTATTCTACACGATAGCAAAGCAGTGAAAATACTTATCTTCATTGATCAGTTATCTCATAATTCCTATAATTGGTACACAGTACAATGAACTAACAATAATTTCACAGAATTAATTACAAAAATATTTCTTATGGGAGGCTTAAAAACAGAGAACATAAATCCTGATAATATTAACTATTTAAAAATTTACAAGCCTGTAAAATTTACCCGAGGATACAAAAAGCTATTTGATAGATGGTGTGGTAGAGTGAAGATTGTGCTGAGTCCGTTTACGTGAGTTAAAACTTAGGACTTGATGCCCGTATGTCTCACAATATCCACACGCATAAATCAGAATGGCTGCCTTTCACCATGTTATGAATTTGCTTGAGTTTTCTGTTCTCTTCCTCCTTTCCTTTCCTCTCTTCCTTCTAATTTATCTACCATCCCTGCTATGTTCTGGGAACCTTGTTGGTTTCTGAAAGAGGTGCAGTGAAACACAGATACCATCTCTTCATGCTGGAACTCAGCCTTTTGATGAAGAAGAAGGAATCTATGCAAGAAATTTTACCAGTGCTGGATATATCAGTGAAGGTTCTGGTGCTCTGCAACATTAAATAATGAAAGGGCTCTAAAGCTTCGGATAAATACAAACACAGCTATTAAGTAGGAATACTGATAATCTGAAAATAGCTCCCTTTTAGACAATGTGCTATTTAACCTATGTGCAGAGAACTACTGGACAAAATAATGCTGCTTTCATGACCATTTCTTTTGTCTGCAATGACTGGAATTGTGCCAGCTGTCTAATTTCATTATGCCTTCCCCTAGTTTAATAATGGTAAGGCATTATTTTCATTGTGTTCAAGTGAATGATCATTCAGATACTGCTGTGATTGCTTTTTTTTGGATGTGAAATAGTTTAGACACAAGAAGGAATACAGAGAATAATATAACAAAACTCTCACATCCAGTCTTATTAAATCTTGAAATTTGGGTGCACACTTTTCAGATTTAAGGTATTATGTGATAAAGATTCAGCTGTGGTATGAATTAAAATATATAAGTAAAATATGTTGCTATTATTTTGTTCTTTGCTGATGCTCTGAACTGTCATTAACAATTCATTTTTAATCAGTGTTTTTTAAATTTTGTCCTCTTTTGACATTCTCATGGCTTCATGTTTTATCTATACGAAATAATCTTTTGTGAATTTTTATTTTAATTTTTAACTGAGGCATCATAGTTTACAATAGTATTGAAGTAATTATAGTTTTTAAGTTTGATATCATCCCATATGTTTATTTTTTCTTTTATTTCCTTTGTCAATGAGGTTGTATCATTATGACCACTCTGAGGTTAAGATCTTAGAGTGTTCTACATTCTATGGAGGTAGTTTTGATAGTCACTGAAGCCTTTATTCCATTTAGAATAGTACTCTGTGTATGGTGTGAGAGAGGATCTGAATTCATATATATATACATATACTATACATATGAATATATATCACATATATATGTGATATATATATATATCATTTGTATCACTTATCTTCCCGTTGATCATCGATTTGCTCAGGTGGGCACCAGTCTCCAGATGTCCTTTCCACCAGGCTCCAGATGTAGCCCAAGGGCATCTGATCCATCCGGGAACACACAGAGCCTCAGACCATTCGCTCAGGCCATGGGAATGAGATCTATAATTGTTACTGGATTTTGCCATATCTAATATGACATGGGTAGCTTGCCAGGCTCTGCCATGCAGGTGGTATAGTCTCAGTAGTAGGCTCTCATCGCATGCATTTACTGATGAATGGGGAGAGATCAGCTTTTCTCTTGGGTGGAGCTCTGATGAACTGTGAATTCCGGATGTTGAAAATGACTGCCCTCATGGTGTGGGGTCCTCTGGCTTCTTGCGAACGATATATATATAATACATATATGTGTATGTGTATATATGTGAGTATGTATATGTATATATGTGTCTGCATATGTATGTGTGTGTCGGGAGTGCCGGGGGTCCCCGGACGGTGCCAGGAAGCGAAGTTCCCTTCTACCTCCAAAGCCGGCGGGGAATGGATGAAGACTCAGGAATCTGATGCAGTTTTAAAAGGGCTTTACTATCACAGGTTCCAATATACAATCCAAGAGCAGGGAAAACCTCCGGACTCTGGGTTCCCAGCTAGGCCCCAGCCCGTGTAGGCCAAGATGGCTGCCACCACGTGTTGAGGCCCAACAGAGAATGGAGAGGACAGAGAAGCAAAACACCAAGAGAAGCTGAAATGGCAAAAGGGGGAAAAAAAGAGAGTGAGACCTTCTTTCTTCTTGCAGCTTATTTTATAGCTAGAAATCCGCCCAAACTCCCCAGCCCAGCCCAGAATGGGCTGGGCTATCTAGAGATGAAAACAGGAAAATAACTCTATAGAAATGTAGCAACTTCAGGAGGCCTTCTGGTTGTTTACAAGGACCCAGAGCTAATTAAAAGCCTCCTAGCAGAGCTTGGAGAAGCTATAAGCTAAATGTAACTTCCCCTGGCAGGAAGGATCAAATGCCCTCAGGTAATTTCTCCCAGCACCTCACCTAATGTCTTGAGCCAAGATCTGCCTGGAATTGCCTTTATAGGGTAGAGAAGGGGGTTTCTGAGATGGCATGTCTCTGTGCCATGACTAATACTAATGCCAGTTAAAGACTAATACTAATGCCAGTTAAATATTTCTCCAAGCCTTCACAAGAGTCTCGTCTACTTCACGGTAGTTTTGTATTTTAGTTGCCTTTGAGTTATCAGGGAGCCATGCTTGCTTGCTTGGAGGCAAACAGCATTTCTCTCTGGTCTAATTACTTAGAGATCCAACGTGGACAGGCAAATATACTGGTAAGATCTAGCTAGTCCCACGATGCTTGTGGTAGCATGAGAGAATATTTATACCAGCCAGTATAGAATACATGGTCAGATAAGACTGCCACATTCAGACTACCCCCTTATCTATGAAGTGACCTGCAGGAGGCAATCCAGGGCAGATGCAGAGGCCTAGGCTTTAGGAGTCCTGCAACATGTGTGTATATGCACACATCACACATATATATGTGTATGAATTGATGTATGTGAATTCATATGTATAAATACGAACTCACTCACTATATTTGTTAGGGTCTCTCCTTGCTCTAGGTATACACCTTACTCCATTGTCATATGGTAACTCCCATTCATTTAAGGGTTTGTATTTGGGCTCTAAGTTCTGTTCTATTGAGTTTGTCTTTATTCCAATCAAATGCCCTTTGATTACTAGAGCTTTGTAGTAGAAACGTGTCTCTGAAAATAAAATCCCTCCTTTATTTTGTTTCTCGGTTGGCTATCCAGGGAGTTTCATGATTCCATACAAATTTTAAAGGTTTTCTTTTCTGTCTTTAAAGAATTTCCCCATAATCTTGGATAGAGACCATATTGCATTTGAATATTTCTTTGGTAATATGGTCATTTTAATGAACATTTCATTCCAGTCTATGAACAAGAAATATATTTCTGTTTCCTTGTGACTTCTTTTAGTTTCTACAGAAATAAATTATACATTTTGTTGACTAGATCTTTTATGTTCCTTTGTTAGATTTATTTCTAGACAGTGGGGATTTTTGGCATAATCACAAACAGGGTTGCATTTTAAATGAGTATTCTCTTCTGCTTCATTGTTTGCATATAATAATGCAACATTCCTGTCATTAATTTCATAGCCGTCTCTTTATCGTGAAGGCTTAGCATTTCCATGAGTCTTCAGGGTTTTGTATGCGCGATATCATATCAGCTGTGAATCGTCATAGTGTATATTGTTCTTTATTTTATTTTGTGTTGGGGACACCCCCTGATGTGCTTAGGACTTACTCCTAACTTCCCCTTAAGATTACTCCTGAAGGTGTTAGCAGTATATGGGAACCATATGTGATATTTAGGATGAAACTCAGATCAACCACATGTAAAGCAAATACCATTACTATACTATTTCTTTGTACTAGATACTGTTAATTTCTCCTTGTCTAATTGCAATGTATAGGGTTAATTGTGCTATATTATTAATAAAAATGAAATTGTATTTCTTTAACTGATGTTTGCTACTCTTGTAGGATATATTTTCAAATTTCCCCCATTCACTGTATCACTGTATCACTGTCTTCCCGTTCATCATTGATTTGCTCGAGCGGGCACCAGTAACATCTCCATATATCCTGTCTCATGCTAGTAGAGCCCAAGGACATCTGCTTGCTCCAGGAACATAAAGAGCCTCAAACCATTCCATCAGGTCATGGGAATGAGGTCTATAATTGTTACTGGTATCTGTCATATCAAATACAACACGGGTAGCTTGCCAGGCTTAAAATATCAACAGCAAATCCCTCCACTAATTTTAAAGGATATCTGCACGCCTATAATCACATCAATATTAACCACCTCACCAGAATATGGAATTAATCAAAAGGCTCTCTGACAGGTGACTGGAAAAAGAAGTTATAGTTTGTTCGCTTAATGAATATGGCTCTTACCATCAATAAGGATGAAAGTGTACCCTTTGGAACAAAATGAATGCATCTTGAGGGACTATCCTCAGTGAAATAAGCGAGGAAATGAGAGAAAATTTCAAGCCTGTTTTATGCATATGTGAAATATGAATAACTAAGCAAAGGAACTGTCAAGAAAGAGCACAATTAATACTAAACTCAGTGAAAACTATGGAAACAGGCAGACAGAAAGCGGAAGAGGGAGAATAGACAGGGATATTTTGGGTGCTGGATAAATACCACAATTTTGGTGGGTACTATGGCAAATCTTATGTACATATAAAGGTACAGTGTTATTCTCCCTGAAATTCTATAATGACAGTGAGTGACACAGTAACCTAAAATATTCAATATATAAGAAAAAGATTCCTAGCTACAAATGAGAATGAAGACATGGCTATCATTTTGAGTTTCCTACTCTTGCTTCCTAATGAAAGCCTGCAGATCTGTGTGTATCCTTTTGTGTACAGCATTTGCCATGCCCATAAGTTTTGATAGCTCATGTCTTCATTCTCATTTGCATTTTCTCAAACACTTGGAATTTTCAATTTTTTTTGACGCTAAGCCTTTCTTACTGTTGATGTGATACTTCATGAAATTTTTATTTCACACTCTTTTAAGATTTTTTAAAACATATTGCTTTGACATCACACTTAATGTAAGTCAAACAAGTTACAATATATGGGGTTAATGGTAAATTTACTTCTTTATATTTTGGCCTTTCTTTGTACTTTTTGCTGATGAACTTATAATTGTTTTGTTTACTTTGATTTGCTGATATTTAAAATAGTTTGTCTTTATTTCTAATATTGTACAGTTTGTCTTGTGCTGTTTGTGATATTTTGCATGCCTCTGATATTTTTTTCAAAGAGTTATTTGATTGATGGCTTCTTCTCAAGTCTACTGAAGATTTCTAATAGTTTCTCTCTAGTACCTTTTACTTCGCTTGCTTATTTTGTTACCAGATTTTATGCTCTAGATTTTCGCTACCCAACACACACACTTAGAAATATTTGTTTAAAATGTGTTGTCAGTCAATAAAATTAATTGCACCTAGAATTTTAATATATTCTACACAAAGCTTTTTTATTGCTTTCTTGACTTTGTGATAATTTGTCTGTCTCCTCACAGCCATTGATATATTTATTAAGTTTCTCATTTATTTTGTTTCTGAGTCATGCTTTGCTTACTCATCTTTTTTATATTGACTCCATCTGTCTCATCTCAATGCCTTTATTCAAGTCAGGTATAATCACTTCTGAATTTTTTAACCAAGGTATGATAGATGCTCAGGATTTGTGCATCATTTCTGCTTTTTGAAATAGTTGTTTTACTTTTACATATGACAACATTACTTTCATTTTTTGGTTTTTTATATTTCTATGTGTGTTTTGTAGACAGACCCATTTTCTATGTTCTTTAGAAATCTCTGTGATTATTATATGTTTTTTGCATCATAATAGGATTTTCTAATCTTTTATGACAGAGATTTTCCCACTGGAGAAGACATTGTCAATAATTTTTAAGTAAAATTTTATATATAGGTCAAAATCTTCATGTATGAAATGACAGTTTTTCAGATTTTCATTTTGGTGTATAAAGTGTGACATTCTTTGGCCTAAATTATGACCTAAACTGTCTTTAGAGATAATAATAATGTAAAAAATTTCATGGAATATTATATAAGGAAAGATCTGGGCATTTTACTTAGGGAGAGGGTTGCATGTGAAATATGATGAACACTGAGTTTAGGGTTTGGGTATGATCTGGGTTTGTAGATGCATTGATTGAAAGGTGAAAATGATAATTTCTCTGAAGACTTTACTCACTGGCCAAATTGAACTGTGGACATACGAGACTTTTTTCCAGATATATTATACATTCTGACATTTTTCTAATTAATGACATGCTTCTAAAATGATGTTCAAAATTTGTGCGTTACTTTAATCGCAGTAGACGCATTTTTTATAGTTGATTGAACTTTAAAGGAACAAATTCCAAATGAGACATTTGGATTTACAAAGAAAAATAACTGGCAGATATGTACAGGTGGAAAAATAAATCATAATAAAAAAAGAAAATAGCTGAAGTCACAAAATAGTTCAATTTCTAAAGAGGTTTTTCATTCTGGAAAAAGATCTCATCTGGGCAATTGAAAAGTACAAGATTGTATTTTCAATTTTCAAGTTAGAAAATTACTTTAATCTTGCTTAGTTTCTACTTTATCCTTGAACAAAAAATATGTGCATGGAATTTAAATAAGCTGAGTGATGATCCCAGCATATTTCACAGGGTCTTTCATTCGGTGCCTTGCTTCTCCTGGGTATTGAGGGAAGCTAACAAATGTTCAGGTTCTATCCAAAGAGGCAAAAGAAAGCCATTCCCCTTAGTTGCCTTTCTTTTTAACTGCAGAAATATAAACAGTTCAAATTCAGGACCTAGTACAAGGCTGCCATTTTTTACAGTTTTCTCCATGCCAAATGATTTCAAATTTTTATAGCTAAAACACTGAAATAGAACTTACTTGTTTACAGGATCAGGAAGACTCAAAAATATTGGCATGAGTTCTGTGGAAGTCAAGATTCAAGTGGAAATGATGTTTGCATTTTCAATATCCAGCTTAGTATTTAGCTCATATTACTTACATGTCATTTTCTGAGTTTATCTGGATCAAAGGTTATAAATAAGAATGAGGGTGGGACAGAGATTTTTCAGTTTTATCAATCTAGCAAAATGTGTAGAGTATCTCAGACTATTAGACATTTAAAAATTGTATATAAAAAATTAGAACCCCTTATTTGCCTTTTCTGCATATGATAATCTATTAATGTTTTTAAAAGATGATCTTAGAATTACCAATCACTTTTAGATGATATTGAAAGATTATAAAAGGCAAATGAATAATTTTTATAACAAAATTACTTTAATATTAGGCAAAATGACTGCCTTTACTTTAAATCAGAGTTTTCTGCACATGAGTTTGTAGCACACTAAAAATATTGTTTCAAGAGATATTTTGTCTTGAAATTTCAGGGGTGTTGTATTTACATTAAATTATAGCTTTAGAGACCTGGGGAAGGAGAATATTAAAAAACACATTTGAATAGAACTTTTTGTCATGTGAAACTTCTGTAGTTCAAAATAACTGGGGACTGGGGTAGGAGCAATAGTCCAGTGCATAGGACATTTGCTTTGCACATGGTCAACCTGGGTTTCATCCCTGGCATCCCATATGATGCCCTGAGCACTGCCAGGAGTGATTCCCTGAGTGCAGTGCCTGGAGTAACCCCTGTGTATGACCCAAAAAGGAAAAAAAAAGCCCACCTGAGAATGCTAATTTGTTAAACTTGCGTAATTTCACTTTGCCAAGGGACTGTGCAGGATGTCTCTAGATACAGAAAACTTATAATTTTTTTAGGGGTTGGGAATTGGGCCACCACGGGCAGTGGCTGGGGCTTACTGCTGCCTCTGGGTCCCTCCTTTCAGTGCTTGACCATGTGTGCCACCAGGGCGTCTTCATTCAAAGCAAGTGCCTTATCTCCTATGCCATGTCTCTGGTCTGAAAGAGAAAATTTGTAAAGAAAATGGATTAGGTGGTCTACATGGGGTAGTATGTGTCATGAAAAATGTGGTGTGAGTGCGTGTGTGTATGTGTATGTATACCCACATACTGATGGCATAGAAGTCACCAGGGTCTTGATTCTTTAGGCATGGAACAGAATCAACAGAATTATGTTGAATTCAGATTCTGCAAATAGACATTTAGATGTAGTTAAAAAAAACATGAGCTATTATTAAAATTCTAAAATTCTGGGCAGTCTGGGTGGTAATGCTGTCCATATATGAAGTTGCATGAGAGCAAATTCAAATAAAAAAGCTTTATATTATGAAGAGAGATGCGACATTTGCTAAGAAAATGAATGAGTTAAAGAGCAAACTATGGGGGCCGGAGCGATAGCCCAGCGGGTAGGGCGTTTGCCTTGCAGCGGCCCAGCCTGTGCCTGCCGGAGTTCGATCCCCGGCATCCCATATGGTCCCCCAAGCACCGCCAGGAGTAATTCCTGAGTGCAGAGCCAGGAGTAACCTTTAAGCATCGCCAGGTGTGACCCCCCAAAAAAAAAGAGCAAACTATGCTTGAGATGAAGATACTTGCAGTAGTCTTGCTTGACTGCAGAGAGTTAGAAAGCATTGCACGTAGCATTGCGGTAAAGTGATAGCCGCATTCATACCAGTTAAATTGATCATTTTTACAAAGTTTCTCTTATTTAACTTATTTATTCACTTTTTTATTTATTATCTTTGTTTTGTTTTGGGGCCACACCTAGAGATACTCAGAGGTTTATCCTGGCCCTGCACTCGGGCATTGCTCCTGGCTGTGCTCAGGAATCCATATATGTTACCCAGATTTGAACCTGGGCTATACCACCCTGAACACCCAATCTCCTCTGGGTTGGCCACATGTATGACAAATGTCCTACCCTTTGTGTTAACTCTCTGGCCCCAAATTAATATTGTTTGTTTTTTGGGCCACACCCAGCAGTGCTCAGGGTTTATTCATGACTCTGTGCTTTGGAATCACTCTTGGTGGGGTAGAGGAGACTGAAGAGGGTTCTGGGGATTGAACTGGGTGAACCACCCCTGCTGTAGTATATCTTTAACCCTTTGCAGTTTAACTTTGCATCATTACTATTAATAAAAGCAGCCTCATGCTCTTTCAAAGTCAATGCAACAAATGCAAGAAGACTAGTTGTGCTTATGGTAGAAGGTGGAAGGAGGTTGTCTCAAGTTAAATAGTCCATTGAAGCATGGAGCACAATCCGTTTTTAAAAATCTGAAAAGGAAGTGCCTCAAGTATATTGTGCTATTTTAATATACTTGATATTTTAATATACTTGGGGTCTGTTCATCTTATGATACGATTATATAGGGTTGTGTTCTCTACCTGATTGTTAGTAAGAAAACCAGCAGTAACTAGTGTTGGAAGTAAATTGGGTGATATCCCAGATGGAGCCCTTCACTGCTTATGCAAGTAAGCAGAATCCCTGATTCGGAATGGGAAGCCTCTGGGCAGCGATGCTCGCGAGCAGTTACAGCTCTAATCAGAGGAAAAGCTCTCCAGTGTGACAGTCCTTGGCCAGCCAACTTGTCTTCTCAATGATATTGCCCCTGACTGTCTCAGAGCCAAAATAATGGCTGAATCATAGACTTGGGCATTTTCTAAAGTGACAAAAAGATGATAGTAAGAATGAAAGACTATGATCGTATGCTGCTGTTGGGAGAGAGCAGCATGACTGAGAGTTTAGTGTGGTTCATATTCTGTTTCCTCCGCCCAGATTGTTTCTGATCCTAGTCAACATACTTAATATCTCAAGGCACCATTTCTGTAGTTTTCAGACCTAATATTGGTGTTTATCTTCTAGTCTTGATAGTGAGTGAGATGCCTATATCAAATGCTCACTGCTCTGGGGAGAGACACTTAGGTCTCAGTAATAGGAACGTGACTTTCCTTTATGATGTGAGAATGGAAAGTTCCTGTGCTGGGAGGCATCAGCCACAATGTGAACAGCAGTTTAGGGCCAACATGCAACAGTGGACTCTAGGAGAACAGGTGTCGGAGGCCGCACAGAGGAAGACTGCCATGTCAAAGCCTCTTTGAATATTACTCGTTTGGGGGTGGGTCATTTTAAACTTACTCCATTTTTTCCTAGTTATTTTATTCTTCTTAGAATTCTAGGTAGCTGTGTTGTATCTGCTGTGATCCGCATGAGTATTACCTGTTCAATGCTTCTAAATTCTGGGACTGGAGTCAGTGGGTAGGTACTTTCCCTTGCTGAGGCCACCCTGGGTTTGAACCCTGACACCCCTACATGCATTAGACTATTAAAGTAGAGTTTGTATTTGTTCAAGTAAACTACTTCTGAGCACCATCAGGAGTAATTTCTGATGCATAGTCAGGAGTAAACCCTGAGTTTTGCCCGATGTGGCCCCCAAAACCAAAACAAACAAAAATTTCTAAATTCTGTTGTCATATCTAAACATTATTCAGTATTTTATTGAGAAGCTAAGAATTTTATGCTGTTATAAGACTGAGTCAGTTCCTAGGTATCAAAAATCTATATGAAATAGTAATCGCAACAATATATAAGTATTCATTTTGTGTAGGGTTCTTAAGATTTATAACGAAATGGATTAAAAGGCATGTACACTCTCAATTTTTCAGTGGGAGTTACAAATTGAATATACACTTTTGCTACATATTCTGATGCACATTTTTCCGGAACTTCATAATTTATGTACGTTATTTTATGCACTTCCGATGCCAGCATATGTGCATTGAAAGTACAGACAGTCATTTTAGTCCTTCTTCGTTTTGGCAGCCTAGGATGGTCATGAAATTTTATCAGGCACTGCTTGTTCGCCTTTCTTACTGCTGCCGTATTAAGGGCTCTTTCGGGTCAGGAAAATAAACATTTTTGTTACTGGTTTTGGCATATTGAACACGTATCGGACAGCTTGCAAGGCTCCCACGGGATGTCAAAAGATCATGTGGCCGCCCACCTACAAGATGGTCAGACTTCCTTGTCAAGACCCTGAAGGAACGGTTTGAGGCTCTTCATATTCCTGAATCAACCAGATGCCATTGGGCTACATTGGAACGTGATAGGGTCCAATGGAAATGTTATTAGCGTCCGCTCGAGCAAATCGGTGAATAACGGGATTCAAGTGATCAAGTGATCAAGTGATTGTATGCACTTTGGGAGGGCGGAGAGCCATACCCAGCTGTTCTGAGGGCTTATGCAAGGCTCTGCACTCAGGGATGACTCCTGTTTGCATTTGGGAACTATTTGGGGTGCTGGGATTGCGAGTGGTTTGCTGCTTGCTAAGTGCCCTACCTTCTGTACTATCACTCTAGCACCATAAGAGACACTTTTTCATATTACTTTTATTCAGTAACTAAAAGCAGTCTTGTGAGAAATTTTTCTAATTTTACCACTGTACTTGCTTTGGGGAATTTCCCAGGGCCTTGCCAGCTCCTTTCCTTTATAAAATCCAAACAATATTTTATATTGGAGATCTATTACTATGATAGTTGTCTTCCAGTTTATTTAAAACTGGTTATTTATGACAGCTCTATATAGGTATCAGTATATATATTATAAATTATATATAAAATATATGTATACATCCTTTTCCATAAATGATCACATTGCTCAAAAATTAATGTAAAGTAGAAAATAAGTAACCTCATATAATTAAGAGAAAGATTCATATAAAGAATGTTTTATGAGATGTCACAGCTTTGTCTTACCTATATTTCAGAGCAGCTGTCTAGCTTGTAAGGTAGAAGGCTTATAAATAGAAAGAAGAGGAAAACTGTTTTGACCTTGATTAATAATGAATATCTGACCACATATGTAGATTTAAACACCATGAATAGACTCATACTTCTAGTAATAAATGTAAATTTGATGTCAACTGGTCTTTTGCTGTTGAAGATAATGGCAAATTAGGACTCTATTCTCATAATTAGCATGAATAAGTTCTGTAATTATAGAAAAAATTCTGTATTTCTCTTATAGTAAAAAGAAGTTTCTAATTAGCTTCAATGATGAGACCACATTGTTCATAAAATATTTCACTGTAATATATCTTAATAAAACAGTCCTTCCAATTGCTCCAAAACATCTTAAAAGTGACTATTCTTAGAAAAAAATATTCAATAAGTATCTAATGTTCATAAATAGAATATCATAAATATATGTTTACATTATTTATAATATTTAACATATGTTTAAATATTATAAATATATGTTTATAACATAATACTCAGATACACGGGGGCAGAGTCTACCCACTTTCCCTGAGCTCGCTGATCATGAGGTGCACAGAGGGATGGTGAGTTTTAGCCCTGGCCCGCCATCCCAATAGGGTCTCAGCAAACAGCAGCGGAGCCCCCACACCATGAGGGCCACCCATTTTCAACATCCACACTCCACAGTTTGTCAGAGCCCCACCCAAGAAAAAAAGCTGATTTCGCCTGTTGCAAGATGAGAGCCTACTACTGATACTAGACTATTACACCCACGCAGCAGCCCCTGACAAGCTACTTGTATTGTATTTGATATACCAAAAAACAGTAGCTATTACAGAACTCAAGACCCTCAAGAAATCATGTGACAATTAGAATGAGAAGGAATAGGAGGGAAGATAGATGATTGGCAACTACACTCACCTCCCGCTTCGCTGATGTCATAGTTCTAATAACACCAAATATTAGCCAAGCAGCACAAATGCTCTTGCAAAGCTGACTTTGACCGAGATGTGGAAAGATAGGTCTACAGCTGAATTGCAACAGAACTATGTTTATGAAAAATGAACTAGTTCGAGAGGCCCCATTCACTCTCAATGGAACAAACATCTCTGAATGCAGCAGTTATGTGTACCTAGGTCGAGAACTCAACATGATGAACGACCTAAAACCTGAGCTGCACAAGATGAAGAGAGAGGCATAGAATGCCTTCAAGAGCATCAAAGAAATAGCTAAAAGAACAAAGAACCTCCGACTCTGGGCACATCTCTTTGACTCCACCATTCTCCCTGCATTAACATAGGAGGTAAACGTAAATAAGGAATATGTGGAGACCACAGCATACTCGAACAGTGTATGCTCATCTCATAGTCAAGAATATTCACAACTTCTTATCATATTTTTTGAAAGATTCATTCAAGTTTCTAAAGAAGAAAGGCATTTTCTTAACACTTTTTCAAAAGAAAAAATGAAACAAAAGAGATTTCTGATTCTATATCAAATAACCAGAAAATATATTAACTCATAATCTCTCTAACTCCAGTGTTAGTACATTCTCTGTCTTGCTCTTAGAGATTAAATGTAAACCTATAGTTTGAATAGGATTCAGTATTCAGGAATCCTTTATCTCTTTATGGTCAGGTAGAAAATTCAGGCTGTTTTTTAAAAAAATAGCATTAATCACTGTACAGAACGGGTGGGCATATTAGACATAAAATCAAATTATGCATTTCAGGAAAAGCAAGTCAGCATTTTCCCAAAGTTTTGGGATGAAAATGGAAGTTCTGCTTACAAAGTTCTTGAGTGGAGATAAGTGAAATAAACAAAGGCCATTTGAAATTTCCCACCTGCTGGTGGTAGCTTGATACACCTATGATTTTAGGGGAATGCAAGAATCTGTAAGAATAGTCCTATAACCAGAGGGTAAGGAAATTGCAGGACTGATCTCTTTAACTGAGTCAGTGAATGTGGCAGCATTGGCAAGTGTAGAATTGAAGTTTCAGAATTATGGGTTCCTGAATGAAGGTAATTTATAGAGGAATAGTTGAGATAGCACTGGGAATAAAAAAGGTTAAGGTTTAAATTCTTGATTACCTGAATCACTGACTAAATGAACCAAAGTAAAGGTTAAGGAGAAAGGTTTGGGATTTTTAACAGGTGCAATACTGTTTGATACTGATTGTATTCATTAATCATCAGTCAAATTGCTTTAATGGATTTTTATGCCACTGATATTGTATTACTATTTGACAATTAGAAATTTTAACTATATATATATATATACTTGTATTATACAGACTATTAATATTATTCAACTGACTATTACTGGTTTTATAATTATAAATTATATATATTGTTTTATAGTATGTGAGTGGGGAATAATTCTAAAGTGAATTTAGTCTATTATCTTTGCTACCATTGGCAATGGTAAATTATAGTGATTATAAATCCACATTCTACATTGTTAACTACTAAATAACATTCTTAACTGTTGCACAGATACACCCAGCAGAGCAGAAACCAGCTTTCCCTGATTCGTGAGGCCGCTGTGCAGCCGCACGATTTACCTCCAAATTACCGTAAATATTCTAACCACCCCTCTGAGAGAGCCCCACAAAGTAATGAGAATATAGCGCCCGCATGGCAGAGCCTGGCAAGCTGTCCGATGCGTGTTTGATATGCCAAATCCAGTAACAGAAATGTTTATTTTCCTGACCCCGAAAGAGCCCTTAATAAGGCAGCAGTAAGAAAGGCGAACAAGCAGTGCCTGATAAAATTTCCACGGCCATCATAGGCTGCCAAAACGAGGAAGGACTAAAATGACTGTCTGTAATTTCAATGCACGTACTCTGGCATCAGAAGCATATATTGAGGATCTGATGGTGCAAGCACAAAAGATCAAGTACTACATTATTGGTGTGACTGAGACGAGGAGGCGTCAGTTGCATCATGCTGTATTTGACACCGGAGAAGAATTGTTCCTTGGAACATGTGACAAAAGAGGCCTCGGTGGCGCTGGTATCCTTGTCAACACGAACATGGCCGTCAACATTGATTCATTTGAATGCCTAACAAACCGAATAGGATGATTACACTTGAAGAGATGTGGCCCACTGCCAGCAATTTCTATCTTCATTGTCTACACACCAACATCCACATACAAAGAAGATCAAATTGAGAAATTCTACATGGAATTGGAGGAGTTCTATAAAAAAAGATCACACCTTCTACAAGATCATAGTCAGTGATTTTAATGCCAAGATAGGACCGAGAAGATCTTCTGAAGAACTCCACATCGGGACCCATGGCCTAAAATGGAACGAACAGGGTGAGAGACTATCTGAGTTCATCATGTCCACCAAGACCATTCATGGGAACTCACAGTTCCAGAAGGCTGAAGCGAAACGTTGGACATGGGAATCTCCTGGCGGACAGTTCCACAATGAAATTGACCACATCATCTTCAATAGATGGTTTTGTCTGACCGATGTAGCTGTCGTCCCCAAATTCCAAACAGGATCGGACCACCGTCTCCCTTCATGCAAAATTCTACTTCCCACAATGGGGAGAAAAGGCTGCAAAGTTTAAGAAGAGAACTCCCAGAACGACCACCAACTGGGAACTCTTTGGCACCATTGCAGCAACATGGGAAGATACCATCATTGACCGACATCAATGAAGAATGCTAGCCAACTGGTTCAGCACTTCCATGATTGTGCGAAGAATGCAGAGAGAGAGAGAAAGACACAAAAGGACGCTTTGACTTCAGAAACTCTTGAGCTCATTCACCAACATGGCAAGGTGCGACCTCAGGAGACCAAATGCTAACATCCAAGCTTGCTAAATGGTTCAGAGAAGCGATAAAAGAAGACCTCAAAGACAGAAGAGCAGAAATATTGGAAGATGCAGCAGAAGCCGGGAAAAGCATTCACACCGCCCGCCTGTCCTTTGCCAACTATAAGACCAAGATGACTGCCCTCCGATGCCCTGATGATCTATCACATCTTCCAGAAAGGCAATCACTTCACTTGATCACTTGAATCCTGTTATTCATCGATTTGCTCGAGTGGGCGCCAGTAACATTTCCAGAAATGTTATGGCAATGGAGAAGATTATCCAGGACTTCTACTCAAATCTCTTTGATAGCCACATCCACCTGCCCACATACCAAATTCCACAGGATGCGTATGTCATTCCCAACATTCTCCCTTCTGAAATCCAACATGCCATCTCGTCGGTAAAGAAGGGAACAGCACCAGGCCCAGTCAAAGTCAGACCCGAACACCTGAAAAATCTGCCATCGGTACTCACCAATACACTAGCTCGGCTCTTCACACACTACCTGTCCCAATGCAAGGTGCCCTCCCAATGGAAAACCAGCAGGACAGTTCTACTGTTCAAGAAGGGAGACATTCACAACATCGGCAACTATCACCCCATCTGCCTGTTGTCTGTCATCTACAAGCTGTTTACACAAGTCATCCTAAACAGGATTAGCAGAACACTAGATGAAGGACAACCATGCGAGCAAGCAGGCTTCCGGAAAGGATTCAGCACAATTGACCATATCCACCCAGCAACCAAGCTGATTGAGGTTTGTAGGGAGTACAAGATGCCGCTCTGTCTCACGTTCATTGATTTACAGAAAGCCTTTGATTCTGTGGAGACTGAAGCGGTCATTGAAGCCCTAGCCAAACAGGGTGTTCAAACCCAATACATCAAGATCCTTCGTGAGCTATATTATGGTTTCACCACCAGGATCTCACCATTCTATAAAGAAGTGATCATTAATGTGAAAAGAGGGGTTCGACAGGGTGATACCATTTCACCAAAACTCTTCAGCACCACTCTCGAGAACATCATGCAACAATTAGAATGGGAAGGAATGGGAGTGAAGATAGATGGTCGGCAACTACACCACCCTCCGCTTCGCTGATGACATCGTTCTAATAACACCAAACATTAGCCAAGCGGCACAAATGCTGGCTGACTTGACTGAGAATGTGGAAAGATAGGTCTACAGCTGAATCTAAAGAAAACCATGTTCATGAAAAATGAACTAGTTCCTGAGGCCCCATTCACTCTCAATGGAACAAACATCTCTGAATGCAGCAGTTATGTGTACCTAGGTC
Organism: Cryptotis parvus; assembly: GCA_021461705.1. Lineage (NCBI taxonomy): Eukaryota > Metazoa > Chordata > Mammalia > Eulipotyphla > Soricidae > Cryptotis > Cryptotis parvus. Next base: position 52,296 of record JAJIBD010009852.1, read on the forward strand.
AAGAAATCAACATGATGAATGACCTAAAACCTGAGCTGCGCAGGAGGAAGAGAGCGGCATGGAATGCCTTCAAAGGCATCAAAGAAAGAGCTAAAAGGACAAAGAACCTCCGGCTCCGGGCACATCTCTTTGACTCCACCATTCTTCCTGCATTAATATACGCCTCAGAGACCTGGGCCCTACGAAAGCAGGATGAGAATGCTAATCGGGTCTCCCAGAGAGGAATCGAAGAACTCTGCTTGGAATATCACGCCTCACTCAAGTGAGAGAACGAATCCGGAGTTCTGACCTCCGTCGCTATTCCAGAATCAGGGACGCTGTCTCGTTTGCCAAGGCATCAAAAACCAGATGGGCTGGATATGTAATGCGATTTGGAGACAACTGCTGGACTAGAGCCATTACCGACTGGATCCCACGGGATGTCAAAAGATCACGTGGCCACCCACCTACAAGAGGGTCAGACTTCCTTGTCAAGACCCTGAAGGAACGATTTGAGGCTCTTCATATTCCTGAATCAACCAGATGCCATTGGGCTGCATTGGCACGTGATAGGGTCCAATGAAAATGTTATTGGCGCCCGCTCTTGCAAATCGATGAATAACGGGATTCAAGTGATCAAGTGATCTTAACTGTTGCAATAGAAAATTGTGAAAGGTTCTCTACATTTCATAGGAAGTCGGGATACAACCAGAGGGTCTCATGTATGTTCAGTGTCATCTGTGTTTTAGGTAATTATATCAAGCAGAATACCAAATTGTAATATTTTCAAGTGGGTATAATTTGTAGTGTATTGCAATAAAATATTGGTATCTAGAAAACACATTTCAAAAGCCAAAACAGACTTAATGCCTTATGTGTGTATCCTTGAGTTGATCTTGAGCGCTGCAAAAACAGACAACAACCAAAAAACCAAAGATCAGTTCACAATTGAAAAATAATGTGTCCTTATGAATGTTTTGATACTGACTGATTTTCAGTGATCTTTTTTATGTTGTAAAATGCACTTTATTACACAATTGCTGTAAGTCCACTCCATGCTTCACTGATAGCCACCAGCGAAATTCCAATGCAGAGAACATTTAGTAGTAAAACACTTCATGAATGCAATGGAAATGCCTTCATGGTGTCAGCAATGTTCCTAAGCCTTATTTCAATCATAATGAAAACTAAGGTGAAAAGAGGTTAAACACTTTTCTAGGGTCATCTAAGAAGCCAATAGCAGACAGAATTATAATGAAGAGCAAATGTAGATTATACTAATGAAATTCAGGAAAAGGATCCAAACATATCAACAGAGTATTCAATTTTTATGTGCTTTCCATTACAATTGTATATGGATGTAGGTAGGAAATGCAGACATGCCATTTCTCTGTAATAACTGTGACAGAAATTGTTTTTGCTTTTAATTGGATGTATAGGTTCAGAGTGGAGGTTGCTTTTCATAATCACATGGGCCTTGGTTCAAAGCTTTAAAGACCTTTGCTGGAAGACCATATTTCTTATGTTGGAGCCCTACGCTCCATTTGTCTGCTTCCATGCTTGGATGGCAAAGAACCACACTTGTAATGCAACACACAGCGTTTATTCCAGCTAGCTGGGGCTGATCGCTTCACTGAGACATGCTGGTCCTAGTGAGAACGTTTGACCCGGGGAGAAAGCAAGCAGGGATTATATCGGCCGACATGCATCACAGCCTGTGCAAATCCATATAGCCAATAAACTTAAAGAAAAGCATATTTCACACATTTCATCCTCAAAAGGTCATCCAAACTTAAAGACAATAGAAGTGGTGTGTCCTGTTCCAGTCATGTGCTCAAGCAACCCTGAAAACACCCTGCCCTCAGTAGTGGTGAATCTACACTGTCCAGATGACTAGGAGAGATATGCGTGGTTGGGGGATCAGGGTGATCTTGAGCAACGACTCATTTGTCAAGGCCCCAGGACTTACATAGTTGGGGCTCTAGCAGGGCCTAACATTTAAGTTTTAACTTAAGAACTTTTTGAGTTTTGAAAGTAAATTCACCTACTGGATTGGAAACTACCTGATTTTTTTTTTTTTATTTATTTATTTATTTATTTATTTATTTATTTATTTATTTATTTATTTTTTTTTTTGCTTTTTGGATCACACCTGGAGTCGATCAGGGAGCTAAACACCCTACCTGCTGTGCTATTGCTCTGGCCCGGAAACTACCTGATTTTTAAAGCAATTCTTCAGTTTAAAGTCTAGGAGGAAAATAATAAAGCCACGTGATAGCTCTGTCCAGCCTTTCTTAACTAATTGAATGTTTTAATAGTATTTTAACTATTGTGTTTCTCACTCACAATTCTTCATTAAAGAGTACAGACTCCTCGGAAAGTGATCAGAGCATGAATCTCACAAAAAAGGAGAGGGCTTATCTTTCTTTCTTGGCTTCTTCTATTCTTTCATTCCTTTCAACCCCTACCACCCAGAAAAAAATTGAATTGGTGTTTAAGAGGTAGTAGAGGTTTAATTTATCAGTAGTGAATTCTCTACAGAAAACTTAAAGGTAAAATATTTGCAGTGAAATGAAGAAGATTGTCTCCAAGTAGAGGGCCGGGCAGGGAAGGGCAGTTAGGATAGAGAAGGGAGCACTATGTGAATTTGGAGGATATCTAAAGATGTTTGATCTCCCCTACCCTTAAGTTAGGTTCTCAGGAAGCACTAAAAGGAGAGCTGAGTTAGGGGGATGTTGTAAGGGAAGCTGTCAGGTGATAGAGCTCTTAACTGGAATATTCCATCCTCCTTATTCCATTCGCTGGCTGAGCTTTCCTTCAGGTAGCTTTAAGAAACAAACCCTGAATACCCGTGTGCCGTGTGACTACAAGGAGATTTTTGAGAAGTCTGATATTGTGTGTGTGTGTGTATGGGAAAAACCTACACCCAGTTGTGCTTAGGGCTTGCAATTTGCTCTGCACCCACGTGATCCCTGGTGCTGTTTGGGGGCCAAACCACCTGTAGTTTCTTCATGCCCAGAGAGTTTTCTTTAGGCACTGCACTTGTATCTCTTGTCACTTGTCAGTTGTCTTCTCGTTGTTCATCGATTTGCTTGAGCGGGCACCAGTAATGTCTCTATTCGTTGAGACTGAAGTCATTATTGTTACTGTTTTTGGCATATCAAATACACCACGGGTAGCTTGCCAGGCTCTGCCATGGTCCTGGGTCATCCCAGGGGGCACAGTCTTTTTCTTTGTCAGACCATCAACCATCCAGGACCCACAGGGCAGAGCTCTGGGTGTAGACAAGTCTGTCTCCTGTCCGCCACCTGTTGATGCAGCTGGGGACCACAGCCACACCTGCAACACCTCAAGGGGCACTACAGAATCTGAAAATGCTTTTTCTGAGATAACATCATCAACTAAAATCTAATGAAGTCTTCATAAGTGACCATAGGATAAAAATGAAAGAAAGAGAAATTGTGTTCTCCTGAATGTCTAGAAAATCACAAGCCTTGCAGGTTATGCTCTCTGTGGGGAGAGATTTTGGTGCTCTCTTGGAGTTCTTATATAGTTTCCAGGCATGGAGGAGAACATTGTGATACTTGAGTTTAGGGAATCACGAAATTCCCTAAACTTTCCTTTCCCTTCCACCCCCTCCCAAGTACTGGAACACACCATATACTGTCAGGCTCCTTGTGAACGACTCAGAAAAGTGTGGAAACCAAGGTCGTTGATGTGGGGAACATTGTCCAAAGGTATTAAAATCATGCAATTAAAGGTGGGGTCTCGTGGTGGAAGTTCATGTTCAGAGATGCCAGGTCTTTGCATTTTACAAAGGAGACAATGTTTAAAAACATGTTGAAGTGAAACTCATTCATAAAATTAGATAGAGAAACCCACAAATGTGTGGGATAAAAATGGCCTTAAGGCTGCTAGAGAGATAAGAAATTTCCAGGTGTGGTTTGGGTTCTAGCTTTCTCTTACCTCTAAGTGGTGCCCCACCGAGACTGGTCTCCTCGTCACTGAGCTTGTTTGGCTGCACTCGACTTTGTCTCTACTCTGCCCTCTCCACTGTCTCCTTGGAACACAGGATTTATGTGTGTAGCTGCTGTTGTGTGTGGGAATACAGGACCCTTCAAGGTAGTATCGTCCTCTCCAGGATGGACTTGCTGGGGAGGTTGGAAAACAGGTCGGAGACAGATCATGAATCTGTGTACCGCTGTGAGGGAGCTACCCTTCTCACTTTGCAATAGGAAGCACCGAAGCTTAAATAACCTCTGCAAATTCATGCAATGTGTGGAAAAGCTGAGGCTGGCTCTCCCGCAGCTTTGAACTCCTTCCCAACACAGTGAACTAGCTCTGGTGTCGTTCCTAAAGTTTCCATCCTTTGTATTTAATATGGTGAAATAGCTAACAGATTAGGAAAATTTTGTACCTGATTTCTAGTATTCATGGGTTATATTTATAGTAAAAACGGCTTAAAATATTCTGCATGACTATTTTATTTTCTATAAGATTCTATTTGTGATCAAATAAACCAATTTAGAAGAATAAGAGTATTTCTACAACCAATATCTATATTGTTCTGAATTGAAGGCTGGTATTTAACTCAAAATTCAATGATCTATATTGTCAACACAGCCTTACTTGATTCCTTATCCTTTAGTTCCTCTTTAATCAAGGGAGCATGTAGAAACAAACATGGCTCTTCTTTTTACCCTAGACGTGTTTTTTGCTCTTTCCTCTCAGAAATTGTGTACAAAATGAAGAGTGAAAGTTGTTCAGAAGAATACTCCTATCTCTTAGATCTAGACACAAAATTCTTAATTCACTGTAAATGGGCTTATATAAATGTTTGTAAATTTTTGATAAATTGTTTTAAGTAAATCAATTTAAAAGTTGATTACTGGACTCTATAATGAAAATTCATGTGTAAGGAAAATAAAAAATAGAACACATACAATTTACCTAGGAAGCATTATTGTTTTCTGGAATTTCTCTTTTCTCAAATACTTTTAGGAATCTAGCAAGAAGCCTTGAAAACTTTTCATTCAGTAATATGTCATTATAATATCTGAAGTATTGCCATCAACCTTTGTTTCATTTTCAATTTATAGTACCCTTTGCTCTCTTAAAAGTAGTTTGACTTTGAAGGCATTTGTCTTTTCTTGTCAAATATGTAAGCAATATAATACACATCTATCATGTAATAAAATTTCATTCTACAAATCACTACTATTTAGTTTGCAAAGACAAATCTTGAATTTCAAAATTGAAGTGGTTGGTCTTTGAATTACTGTTACTAATTTAATGGTGAAAGAATGGGAAATATAATTTATATGCATATTTATTATGCATCCTAGTTTATTTTCTCTCTATATAATGAATTTCTATGAGTGTCCAACTTAACAAAGAGAATTTCCAATTTAATAAAATGCAACTACATTTTAATAGTTGTTCAGAATTTTGGTTCTTCTGATAATTCCATCTTGATTTTTGAAACAAGCATTGTTTTAAATAAAAGTTGCTATAGTTTGCTGAACAAAATAGAAAGGTCTCAAAAACAATAAAAAATAAGAAAAAGCATTAAAATGCCATAAAATAGGAAAAAAGAGGAAGTGGAGGGAAAGGATCTTAGATTTATTGTTGTTTCTTGACAATAAATTACTATCAAGAAAAGCGGCATGTGATGTAACTGAAACACAATGTCTAAATGGTGGTTTGGTTTCAGAAGGCAATTTTTTGCTAAGATATTATTAATAAAATGAAGAACCCAAGTTTCCATTGACCTATAGTTTTTTTGTGTAAGTTAAGGAGTTCTAGTCTGAAATTTTCTATGATCTCCTCTAAAAAGTTTATTGAAGAAGACAAAGATAAAGGAGCTTATATCTAAACTTGTTGGCTGTGTGCAAGGCAGATGCCCTCCCCGCCGTGCTATGGCTTCGGCCCCTCCTGATGAGGATTTAGATTCATTAAATTTTTTTTATTTTCTTTTTTGGGTCACACCTGACAATGCTTTTGGTTTGGGTTACTCCTGGCTCTGCCCCTCAGGAATTACTCACGGGGTGTTTGGGGATGATCCTCTCGGACCAGCGATGCGAGGGCCACCGGGCCCCCCCCCACTGGTGCTTGGGCGGGCAGAGGTGGTGCCGATAGCAGGACCCCAGTGACTGATGTTGCATTTGGCGTTGGGGCCCAGGCGCTGAGCTCTGAGTTCCCTCCAGTCCTGGCTTTTTTGGTTTGTTTCTTGGCCACACCCAGCAGTGTTCAGGGCTTACTCCTGGCTCTGTGTTCAGGGATTACTCCTGGTGGGGCTTGTCATGGATCGAACCCGGGTCAGCCATGTGCAAGGCAAGTGCCCGGTCTGCTGTACTGTTGCCCCAGCCCCACATATATGTCTGTATGTGTATATATATATATATTATAGGCAGAGCCTGACAAGCTACCCTTGTCTTATTTGATATGCCAGATACCAGTAACAATTATAGACCTCATTCCCATGACCTGATGGAATGGTTTGAGGCTCTTCATGTTCCTGGAGCGAGCAGATGCCCTGGGCTAAACTTGCTTGTGACAGGATGTATGGAGATGTTACTGGTGCCCGCTCGAAGCAAATCGATGATGAACGGAAGACAGTGATACATTGATACAGTGATATCTAAACTTGTTAACTTTAGACCACATGTATTATTTAGAGTGAAAATAGAACAGTGCACACAATTGGTCTGAAATTCACCACAGCAGAGAAGACAGTGCAAGAATAAGAGGGTTGGAAAAATTCGGGGTTCCCTTTTACTGTAAAGTGCTGTGACCTCTGGTCTCACCCACCTTTGGACAGAGAGCTCAGTGGCAAGTTGAACAAGATCTTCTGTGTGATTTTGACTGCTGTGTTCCCTTTCTCAGCCTGGAGGGACCCACATAGCAAAGCTGTGCTGATGTTAGCTTGAGCCAAAGAGTACCCACTCAGAGATGAATCAAAAAGCATAAACATCCCCTCTTCCGATTTATTTCTCACCCCAGTTACTAAATTGGATGCTAAGTGAATGCATATTTGAGGGTGAAGGAAAGATGTGAAAGTTAATTAAGTTAAAATTTTAACTTAAGGAAGGTCTGTAAAGAAATTCCAGAAAGAAAGGTGATGGAAGAGTGGAACTTAAGAAGGAAAACAGGGAGAGAAGGTTGGTGGCCTGCCACTGACTTCATTTAATTAAACCCAGTCGTGTTCTTGGGTATATTTTTATAACCAATTTTTAATCATATAATGATAGGTTTGAAATGTAGACAAATGGCATTTATTTTCAGCAAATGCGAATCACTCCATACCTCTGTTCTTTCTAATTTGGGAAACCCTCGCTGGCGAGGTTCTTACCCAGACACCTTTAGGTGTCTGAGAAAACCCCATTTCCGCTCTCCTTGGAACCACTTCCTGTCAATAGTCCTCTGTTTCCTCATTTCCGCGCTCCTTGGAGCCACTTCCTGTCTCACAGTCCTCTGTTTCCTGCATTGGTCCATGATGCTGATGTGGTTACTAAACTATAGCCTGCCCACTAAGAAGTTTTTCCTGGGAAAAATAGTAACTTTTAAATCTTATTAAAGGGTGTAAACTTTTAAATTTCATCAATAAATTTAAAAGTTTACACCCTTTAATAAGATTTAAAAGTTACTATTTCATCAATAAATGCTGGACTTAGAGATGCCTACCAGAATATGCTACCTGCACGGCAGAGCCTGGCAAGCTACCTGTGCTGTATTTGATATATATGCCAAATATTAGTAACAATTATAGACCTCATTCCAGAATGGATTGAGGCTCTTTATGTTCCTGGAGCAAGCAGATGCCTTGGGCTCTACTAGCATGAGACAGGACATATGGAGATGTTATTGGGGCCAGCGTTCGAGCAAATCGATGATGAACCGGAAGACAGTGACAGTGAAACTTTTAAATAGTAAATAGGGGGTCCAGAGAAGTAGTGTAGGGGTTAAGACACTTGCTTGCACCCAACTGGTTAGATTCCTGGGGCTGCATAAAGTAGCTTGAATATAGCTCTGAGTCTGCTGGATGTGGCCCAAATCACTAGCCCTTCCCAAAAACAAATGTGAGGAGCAGAGAAATACCTCAAAGGACTGGAGCACTGCATTGATTGATCCAGGAGGAGTCCAGAGATCATCGCTGGCATCTGTGGTGTCCTGAGCACCTCCCTGGGGAAATGTTGTAACTTCATTCAGTCATTGTTCACCATTATATCATTCTCAGATACTCTGGGGTAAATGTCAGATGTGCTTTAGCACCTACACATATACACACATATAGAAACATACTTGACATTGCATATTTTCTCCTCGTAACTTTTTATAGTTGTTAATAGAAACTATTCTGTAGATTTTTTATCTTTCACATTTCCAATTTTCTTCCAATTGCCATTAATATTTTTGGCTTTGTATAAATCATCTGGTCTATTGAATTGTTGATTTATTCTGTCATACTTTTGTATTTCCAAGAACTTTCTTTTTTTTCTTAATTCCTTTCATAGAATTTTCTGCCTTAGTTATATGGATATGATATACTTATATTACTCTGAAGCTATTCATCATAATTATTGATTTTAAAACTTTTATTCTCTTCCCCCACATCTTGTGTGCATATGTTCCCAATTAATTTCTGTTTGTTGGTTGTTTGTGTGGTTTTGTTTCTTATTTTGTTTCTTATGCTTAGAAATTTAATGAATTTTTTCTTTTTCTCTGTGTATTTATTTCATGCATTATTTAAAGCTGAAGAATTGGGGGCTGATGGAAATCCTTCAGAAATCTCTTTTGAGTGATTGGATTATTGTACAAGTTACCTGATTGGTTTGGAACGCACCAAAATACCAGACTCTAGATTGTTTATTGGAAGCTGCTTGGTTAGTCAGAGAGCACTTACAAAGCTTGGCACGCGTCTAGTAGAAGACCTGCTGCAGTTGTTTGAGAGGTGTGTTGTGTTAGATGGTCTCAGCTTCCTTATTCTCCAAGGTCTTGCCATTCATTCCCTAAATCAGCACAGAAGGGGGAATACATTGTTTCCAGTGATTTTTAGCTTTAGAAAAATAAAGAACAGTTTTTACTTCTCTCTTTGTCTTGTATCACTGTATCACTGTCTTCCCGTTCATCATCGATTTGCTCGAGCGGGCACCAGTAACATCTCCATATGTCTTGCCTCATGCAAGTAGAGTCCAAGGGCACCTGCTTGCTCCAGGAACATAAAGAGCCTCAAACCATTCCATCAGGTCATGGGAATGAGGTCTATAATTGTTACTGGTATTCGGCATATCAAATACGACGGGTAGCTTGCCAGGCTCTGCTGTGAGGGTAGCATACTCTTGTAGTCATCTCAAAATCCAGCATTTATTGATGAACCGCACGGCCGCTGGTCTGCTGGGTGGAGTGCTGACGAGGGGGAAGTCCGGATGTGGTAAATGGAGGCCCTCATGGAGTGGGGATCGTCTGGCTTGTTGTGAGGCTCTGCTGGGGTGGCAGGCCAGGGCTAGAACCTGCCAGCCCTCCCGGGCGCCTCATGAGCTGCTGGACACAGGGAAAGCCAGTAGCAGCTCTGCCCCATGTCTGTGAGTCTCTCCTCTCTTTGTCTCAGGCGATTCAATTCAGCATGCATGCATTTCTCATAATATCATGTCTGCAACACAGAAATCGGTTATTGCTCTTAAATTGTCATGACCATTTCAATTTAAAGTGAACACACACCATTATCTGGAGTTAGAACTTTTCATACTTTAGATTATACGTTTTTCCTTTGGGTAAGATCAGAAAATAAGCTTGTCTTCTCAAGAAAGAACTTTGGGCCTGTATGGTAGAGTTAAGATCTGGGTAAATTTCTCTACAGAAGAAGCAAGCATCAAAGTGCACTGGTTGTTACAGCCATTTCTTGGTTTGGGAAATTGATTATATTGTCATACATATATGTCATATATATTTATGTATATATATCATAATATAACATAACATGGTATAACATTGTTATTTCTGACAACATATTCTTTCTTTTCTTTTTTTTTTGCTTTTTGGGTCACACCCAGCTATGCTCAGGGCTTATTCCTGGCTCTTCGCTCAGGAATTACTCATGGCGGTGCTCAGGGGACCATATGGGATGACGGGGATCAAGCCGGATTGGCCGTGCAAGGCAAATGCCCTACCTGCTGTGCTATCGCTCCGGCCCGGCAACATACTATTTCTATAACATAACATATTTCCATAAGATCCTCTTAAGCCATGAGGGATAATGATCTTTTTGCCTGAGTCAGCCACAGACCTTGGCGGAAAGAACATGGAGCCAGGACAGTGCTGACTCTGAATTTCAGCAGATTTGATTTCAAAGGGAACTGATAGATTTTGGAGTATATGGTGACAACCAGGTGTATTAAAACCGTAGAGCAGGGTGTTAAGTAGGAAGCTTCTTTGAAGGCTACTATTCAGAGGCTGCTGTATCCTGTGGACAAACAGACAACCTGGGAGTTCCTGCAAATGAAGAACTGTGCATGTGTGTGTTCCTGCTGGCTCGCACAGTGGAGAGGGAGCCTCCACAGCAGGGACGTCTGAGGAAAAGTCAAATGTTGGGCAGGCCAGAATATTTCCTGATAAACTCACATGCACTTCACCGGTACCTCACAGGTAGCTTTATACGCTACCCGACGCCCTACACCGTGATGTGCACTCTGGGGATTGCCTGGCCTGAATTTATGGAACCAAACAACGTTTTGGGTGTGATCGCGAATATTCTAAACCTGGTCAGTGTTGAACATGACACTGAGAATCTTTACCAGCTCACGTGCGTAACAGTCAGTGCATTTTATACTAAGTAAAGTCTGCATCTGTAAACCAGCAGGGCAGGTTTGAAAATACAATTTTCTTGTAATATTTTCAGCCATGGAAATGTCACTTTAACTGTTTTACTTTTAAGTCTACAGTGTGATTATTCCAACAAGAAACTAATTTCAAAGCTCTTGTCCTCTGAGTATAATCTTTTCACTCCATATTCTTGCAAACATCATGAATCTCCAAGGCAACTACTTCCTAAAAAGAAGTCTGTAAATACAAATGTTCATTTTCTCATGTTGGATCATAGCTATTAGTTACTAAAAATACAAGCCTTTACAAGCCCTTTATCCCTTTGTGATCTGCTGACTTGTCACCCTAGGAAGCTCCTGTGAGTTTATCAGCTATTGACTACACCTAAACCCCTTGACTGCTTTTTCCCTCACACTGACTGAGGCTCAGTACCGGCTCCAAGTGGTCCTGATTTTACCACCCAGCACCCCATCTCTGGTTTTTTTGGCGGCACACCGCAACCAGGGCTCCTGGCTCTGCACCAGAATTACCTGCGGGCGCCGGGACCATAGGGACCGGGGACGAACCCGGCGGCACGGCGGCGGGCAGGCAACGCCCACCGCGGGCTATCGCCGCCCCCATCTCTGGATTTTATTAGGTGAAAGACTGTTCCTCATATAAAATGATGACTCTCCTCTAGAATATTTCAGTTCTACTGACAAAATTCCCACTTCCTCACACTTTCAGGAGCTGAGGTAAGGAAAAATCTGTGGTTTGGGGGAATCTCTCCTCAGTTTGGATATTAGTGACCACTGTGCCCTGGAAACATGAACGAGGGCTGAGAGAAGGAATAGAGGAATTTTGGCAATGAAAGTCATGTCCCCTTCCTAGCTACTGTCTCTACCAACCTCCATCCCGATTCTTCCTCTGAAAGGCCTGGAGTCTTGTTCCTCCAGCTGCTAGTGACTCTCGTCTTTGAGTACACTTAGTTATGTTTGTTTTCCTGTTATCTCAGAAGAGCCTGGAGGGGTCAGTGGGCTGAATCCATACCTTGAAAGCAGGATGCCTGGATTTGTTCCTTTAGCATTGCCAGGAGAGACCTTCCAGCCCTGAGTTGAGTATAAACCTGCCCTCTGCCAGATGGGACTGAATTGCTTTTTAAGGAGCTGCTAGAAACAGCTTCTACAAACAGAGGTATGCTTGAACCAGACACAGACACACGGGACAGAGCTGCTACCAGCTCTCCCTGTGCTCAGCTGATCATGAGTCATCCAGGAGGGAAGGCGGGTTCTAGCCCTGGGCCGCCATCCCAATAGAGCCTAGCAAGAAGCCAGATGAATCTCCACACCATGAGGGCTGCCATTGTCAACATCCGAACTCCACAGCTCGTCAGAGCTCCACCCAAGAGAAAAGCTGATCTCTCCCTGTTGCACGCTGCTGAAAAAGCGGTTGCGTGGTTCATCAGTAAATGCACGATCTGAGATCTTATACCAAGAGTATAACACCATCACAGCAGAGCCTAGCACGCTACCTGTGTCGTATTTGATATGCCAAAACCAGTAACTATTATGGACCTCATTTCCATGACCTGAACAAATGGTTTGAGGCTCTTGTGTTTCTGGTGTGAGCAGATATCCTTTGGTTACACTAGCACGTGACAGGATGTATGGAGATGTTACTGGTGCCCACTCGAACAAATCAATGAACAATGGGAATAAAAGTGATACAAGAGAAATGAAATGATATAAACAGTCCTTTGTGCCTAGGGCTGTGACCTGCTGTGCTATGCTTAGACCTTACCTTATAGGAGCTGATGGTAGGGTCTCTAAGACTCAGAAATTGGAACGCCATAGAACCCTGGTCTCCTCCCACTAAGTGAGAAATAGACCTTAGATTAGGCAGTGGGGCTCCCCCAGCCACTTCTCTGTAGTCACTTACGCTCAATGTTAGGCCTGAGTTGATACACTGTTCAGGAAAAACTACCATAGTGTACTTAAAAGTGCTGCTGTCTCTTTCCTCCACCAGCTCATGGGGAATTCCTCCACCCCTGAGCTCCACTGAGGACCAAGGTGAGCTCCAGGAAGTCGGAATCACAGAAGACTGGAATTCTCGCACAACTGAGATTTCTGCAACTTTGCTCTCTCATTCTCCTCAGACTGTTCTGCCATTCGGCATTTACCATCCAGGGTTCCCTGCTTGAGCACGAGCTGCCACTGAGTTTTGGCCAGTGCGGAGTCTGCTCAGAGCTGCTGTTTCTCCACCTCCCACGGCTCTCTCCAGTTCAGGGATCAGCACTCTGAGCTGCCACGTTGCTTGTGTATCAAGATACTGACTTTTCAGTTTATCCTCTTATGACTCCTGAGAGCGAAGGTTGGCATGACTTATGTGTGTCCCAGATGAGGAGTGATCGGAAAGTGGTCTAGGCTTTGCTCTTTAGAAGTACTGTCACGTTTGAGGCCTGTCTGTTCTTGGGCCTTGTGGTACAGCTCCTCGGACACCTCTGATGCAGACAGTTGCTGCTAAGTATTTTGGGCACATGTCCTGACCACAGACATTTTCACTGACTCTCTGAAACAGAACAACACAACACTGCAAATGAAATTCCAGGCAGCTGCCAACCAAATATTACAATATATGTTTTGGAATAAGGCTTTGAGGGGCTTCAGACTCATTTCCTCCCTTCAGTCTTTCCGCAAAATTCTCATTGTTGGGAGGCCGTGATGTTTGAGTGAAGCCGCTGCTGAAATGCCAGGGCCAAGAGAATGGAAACAAGCCAGGCTAAAGTGTCACAGAACATGCTGCCTTCACCAAGATTCAGCTTCTTGAATAAACACTGTGGTTTGTTGCAAAACTCTTTGGCTAATCTCCAAAATTCCAAAAATATTGATTGTGAAAACGTTTTCATCAGTCTCATTGCATAGATGTAAGCGCAGATTTTTCCAAGGTACCTATTTTGTCATTACAACGTGCTGTTCTTTATAAAAACATATTGAAGAGAAATAAGGATAGCCCTAAAAGGCGACAAATGGCATAATACTTTTGAAAAAAAATAAGAAAAAACTAAGATTAATAAATAGGTTGAATATCCATACTCTGAAAAGTACAGAAACTTATGAGAGTTAGATTGAGATTATTATGATGTATGAGAAGAGCCATGAAACAAAATTACAAAACAAAACCATGAAACACAAATTACTTGAACTCTGAAGATTGTGTAGATAGAAACTTTGTTTATGTTTACTTCCAAATTAGCCCCTACAACAAAAATGAGTCATTTTAAGTTTTCCTAGATTTATATATATACATACATGCATATCTAGAATTCATATGCATCTAGTTAGATGTTTTATATCACTGTATCACTGTCTTCCCATTCATCATCGATTTGCTCAAGGTGGCACCAGTAACATGTCCTGTCTCATGCAAGTAGAGCCCAAGGGCACCTGCTTGCTCCAGGAACATAAAGAGCCTCAAACTATTCCATCAGGTCATGGGAATGAGGTCTATAATTGTTACTGGTATTTGGCATAACAAATATGACACGGGTAGCTTGCCAGGCTCTGCCGTGTGGGTGGGTAGCATATTCTTGTACTCATCTCTAAATCCAGCATTTATTGATGAACTGCGTGGCCGAAAGGACATTCTGCATCAGAAACTTTCTTTAATTTTTTTTTTTTTTTTGCTTTTTGGGTCACACCGAAAATGCTCAGGGGTTACTCCTGGCTCTGCACTCAGGAATTACTCCTGGCGGTGCTCTGGGGACCATATGGGATGCGGGGATCAAACCCGTACCAGCACAGGCCGGCTGTGTGCAAGGCAAGCGCCCTACCTGCTGGACTATTGCTCCAGCCAAGAAACTTTTTTTAATGTTTGGGATTTCTATTTTTTTTTAATGTGTATGGGATTGGCGGTCATGAATTGAATCTATCACTTGTCTCACTTGTCTTCCCGTTGTTCATCGATTTGCTCGGCGGACCAACGTCTCCATTCGTGGATGAAGTCCATTATTGTTACTGTTTTTGGCAATCAAATACACATGCCTCTGCCTGCTCTGGTTCATCCCATGGGGCTCATCTTTTCTTTGCAGACTATCAACCATCAGGACCCACGGGCAGAGCCCTAGGATAGACAAGCCTGTCTCCTGTCTGCCACCTCCGACACCGGGCACCACAGCCACACCTGACACCTCAAGGGAGACTTGAAGAATATTTAGGCTTATTCTGAGAAGTTTCTTCCACTATCTTGCCTCATGCTTCTTTCTCTGAGTCTTCACATTTTCCTCTACTTAAGACACTTAATTTAATCTATGTGTTTACTATTTTCTGATTCAGTTGTGTAAGGGAAATTAAGAACCAATTTGTTAAGATTTTGTAGGAGATTTATCTTTTTGTTCTGCTCTCTTTGAAGGAAATATTATGTATTACTGCATCTTGTTACTCTTTCTGGACTTGAGTTATGATGACCTCTTGTACTTATATGAGCTACTTAGGCAATTGTGATATTGGGTAGCTAGCCAACTAAGCAATAATAACCCTAGCACTAATTAATATGATGACATTTGATTACATATGAATTGTACATGTGTTCATACGCATACATCATAATTCTCTGAGTTGGGACCTGTTGGATTACATTTGTTCACAGCCAATTCCGCCCTACTTGCCAGCCCTGGGTTTTGTATTTGTAATGTAAATGAAAGGTTTTTTTCTCTCTTTCCAGTATGCCCTTTACATATTCTTATGCCAGTACAAAGGATTTTTGTATAGACACAGGAAGACAGTTAAGGCTATGAATTTGTGATTAGGAGCTAATTAACTCTTAATTACTCTTGGGAATCCATCATACTTCCTAACTTAAAACTATGATTGCCCTTAGTTTGATTCTTGTTCCTTACACCCCAAAAGGAGGGTCCCATCATGAGACTGGATGTACCCAGGGCAAGCCGTGAGTAAGCTCTCCTGACCTTGACATGGGACAGACTAAATGTCCGGAGCAACACTATAAGATAAGAGCAAGGTCATGGAACAAACTCTGTCCTAACCCAAAAAATAAGAAATTGATTTTAGGACCTTATAGGGTTTAGGAATAAAACCACTTGGCCAGAGGAATGCAGTTCTGAAATATATGGCTAGATGTCGCCATGAATAATCACCCTGTAAGTTTAATTCCGGGTGTAGATAAATGTCTGCTCTCTATTCCTGTATTTATAAAAAAAATCCTTTGTACTAGCATAAGAATATGAAAGGGCATACTGGAAAGAGATAAACAACCTTTCATTTGCAATACAAAACCCAGAGCTGGCAAGTACAGACAGAGGCCTGTGAAAGGGGTAATCCAACAGGGACCATCGCTTCTTCATGTTTGGGTGGCAGAATCTGACCACTTACACAGCTTCACTTAAAACTTGGCAGGGAAATTTATTTCCAAGTTATTTCAGAATGACTAAATTTATTCGGAAATCGTGGAAGTCCCCAGCCCCACTTCCTAGTATTTCCTTATTCCCAGTTTGGTTTCATTGCTTGCCCTATATTTAGTTATCTAGTTAACATTGATCTAAAAACTTGTGGTGAATTCACACTGTAGGGAAAATAATCTATTAAAAACTTGAAGATGAATATTAGCATTATAAAAGAGATCTGGAGATAAAATTAAACTGTTTTTAAAGGGAAGAATAAATCTTCATGGATGCTCCCTTATAGTGTCAGCTGAGCCAAAAGCAGGAATTGATATTCTGACTTGTAGAATGATTAATGTACATGTCGATAGCATGACAAACATTGCCCATAAGAAAGGTAGAAAGAAGGTCCTAATTGACTAAAGGGATTAGAAAACTCACAGGACCCAAGTGATGTTATTGCTTTTAATTTTCCACCTCATTAGCATCTCCACCAGGGCTATGCTGAGTCGGCAGATGTCGGGTTCCTTTATTACTAAGTGCATTGTATGAGCAATTGATTATGATACTTAGTATGTGTGGGGGCACACAAGTATAGATGTATGCATGTGTATATGTTCATGTGTATGTGAGCATTTATGTGCATGTTGTGTTTACAGATATCTGTCATTTATATTGCTTTAATATATTAGAGCTGCAGTCAAAAGACTATTCAGAGATGATTTACTGAATAGTTATTTGTGTGTAATTTCTTGTATTTAATATACAAATAATGTGATTTCTAGCTATTTCATATTTTTGGGGGTGGCACATCTAACTGGGCTCAGGGCTTACTCCTAGCTCTATGCTTAGGAATTACTCCTGAAGATGTGAAAGGGCCCTGTGAGGTGGAAGGATGGAATCTGGTTGATTCCATGTAAAGGCAAAGCATCTTCCTCCTGTAGTGTTTTTCCAGCTATGATATTTTGTATTTAAATCATTTATGCTCTGAAACTTCCTTCGATGTACTAGGAAGTAGGTGAAAATTCCCCAGGATATCTGAAGAGAATTTGTTTTAGTATCAGTTCTACCATTAAACATCTGTGATTAGTTAAATGTCTCATTATAAGATTAGAAGAACAAATATTAGAAACATTATAAAATATTATCATCGAGATCATGACAATTTCTTTGTTTTATCCTTCTGCATTTTATCACGTTTCCAAAATGTTTTACCGATTAATTTATTTTATTTGTTTTGCTTTTTTGGGGTCACACCTGGTAGTACTCAGGGTTGCTCCTGACTCTGCACTTAGGAATTACTCCTGGTGGTGCTCAGGGGACCATATGGGATGCCGAGGAACAAATCCGGGTCGGCAACTTGTAAGGCAAATACCCTACCTGCTGGACTATTGCTCCAGTCCCTGTTTTGCCGATTTATACTGATCTATTTATGCTCAGCTGAAAGAATATGAATTCCTGGAGAGCACCGTCTTCAACTTATTTATCTTACTGTTATGCAAATTACTGAGTTCTAGGGTTGTCTAAAGTCTTAAAACTACATAAAAATGAATTTTTGTCTTTTATCTCAATGACTTAAAAATAAAATTTTTCACTTTTAAGAATATTTAGAGAGTTAATATGTGTGTATATATTAGCATGACAGAATAAGACTACCTGTCCTTTGAAATTATGATTGCTGTCTAAAAGACTTTGCTTAATTTGTTGGCTTATATAAAGCTATCTTCTTTCACATAAAATTGTGGTGCAGAAATGGTTTTCTTGAATTTTATCTTTTGCTTTTAGTCAAGTATACATATCTAAATTTTGTTCAGCAAAAAAAAAAATAACTTACTAGCTTAACCTGTTAATAGGAAGAACTGAATATATAGTTTGTGTGTGTATATATATATATATATATATATATATATATATATATATATATATATATATATATGTGGATGCCATTGGGCTACATTGGCACGTGATAGGGTCCAATGGAAATGTTACTGGCGCCTGCTCGAGGCAAATCGATGAATAACGGGATTCAAGTGATCAAGTGATGTATATATACATATATACAAACATGACATGGGGCAGAGAGACAGACAAGGGGCGGAGCTGCTACTGGCTCTCACTGTGCCCAGCCGCTCATGAGGTGCCCGGGAGGGATGGCAGGTTCTAGCCTTGGCCCGCCACCCCAGCAGAGCCTCACAACAAGCCAGGCGACCCCCACTCCATGAGGACCTCCATTTTCCACATCTGGACTTCCCCCTCGTCAGAACTCCACCCAGCAGACCAGCCTATCACAGCCCAGCTCATCGAGATCCACCCTGCTGCAGTCTTTTTAATCCGGCCCAGGTATGCTGATCCAGAGACAGACATGGGGCAGAGCTGCTACTGGCTCTCACTGTGCCCAGCCGCTCATGAGGTGCCCGGGAGGGATGGCAGATTCTAGCCCTGGCCCGCCACCCCAGCAGAGCCTCACAACAAGCCAGACGACCCCCCCACTCCATGAGGACCTCCATTTTCCACATCCGGACTTCCCCCTGGTCAGAACGCCACCCAGCAGACCAGCCTATCACAGCCCAGCTTGCGCGACCACTTGCGGCTGCGCGGTTCATCAATAAATGCTGTATTTTGAGATGACTACAAGAGTATGCTACCCGCATGGCAGAGCCTGGCTAGCTACCCGTGTTGTATTTGATATGCCAGATACCAGTAACAATTATAGACCTCATTCCCATGACCTGATGGAATGGTTTGAGGCTTTTATGTTCCTGGAGCAAGCAGGTGCCCTTGGGCTCTACTTCATGAGACAGGACATATGGAGATGTTACTGGTACCCACTCAAGCAAATTGATGATGAACGGAAGACAGTGATACAGTGATATGTATGGGCTATATATATATGTATATATATACATATATATACACACACACATATATATACATATATATATACACACACATATATTTCAAATGACGTCTTTCTCTCAGATAACCAATAAGGGTTGAAGTCAGTAAATTGAATTATGAAATTCATTTCCAATATTTATCTCAAAAGTTAACATTTTAAAAACTAAGTATCCATAATTTTATTTAGAACAACTAAATTTTCTATAAAATATGATTTTTCTATTTGACTACAGTAATAATATAGCCATGGGTTTCAAGGAATACAATTTATCTCATGAAAATATTAAATGTAGTGAAGAAATAAGATGATCTTGTAAGAATAAAACTTCATGTGACATCTCAGGATAAGACATATGTTTATGTTTGGTGTTATTGTATGAGGTCTGTGTATATATATATATATATATATATATATATATATATATATAAACATTTTAAAGTTTGTTTTTTCTTGAATCTCTGTGAATGTTAAAATTGCAAAGCTATTCATGATTTAATTTCAATCATACAATGTTCTGATATCAGTCCCTTAACCAGAGACCATTTCCCTCCACCATGTTTTCAGTCTCTCTCCGTCCTCCCAGCCTGCCTTTAGGTAGGCACTTTGTACTCTTTTAGTTTCATTGTCCTTCAGAGACACCTTAGGCCCATCAATGTACTATACCCTGACCTCCTCCACACACCCCTGTAACCCGGTAAACCTTTGTAATTCACCACTACAAAAAATGTGTTGATTTTTGCTTTAACTGTGCTTGGTGTTTTGGTGTTTAACCAAACATTGAAAAAAAATTTTGGCATGTTAAATGTGGTTTGCAAACTCTGGTCTGAATTTTAAAAATTTGTTGCACATTGACAGTTATTTTAATAGAGGAAATATTTACGTGATTTTCATATGTACATCAGTAAACGCAAAAATGGAGACTGCCCACATGGCAGAGCCTGGCAAGCTACCCATGTAGTATTTGATATGCCAAAACAGTAACAATAGTAGACCTTATTCCTATGACCAGAACAAATGGTTTGAGGCTCTTCATGTTCCTGGAGCGAGCAGAGGCCCTTGGGTTATACTTGCACATAACAGGGAGAATGGAGATGTTACTGGCACCCGCTCGAGCAAATCGATGAACAACAGGAAGACAAATGATACAAGTGATGCACACACATACATCCACAATGTGAAAGATAAGACAGTTGAAAACTTACCTATGGCAAATAACATTACTGTTTATAAAAAGCAAGTAGTGTAACTTGACTTTCTTGAACCTGAAATTTTCTTTATTATTTTTGTTTTTTTGTTTTTTGGTCACACCCAGCAATGCTCAGGAGTTACTCTTGGCTCTGTACTCAGGAATTACTCCTGGCGGTGCTCAGGGGAATCAAATAGATGCTGGGTATTGAACCCAGGTCAGCCGCATGCCAGGCAAACACCCTACCTACCTGCTGTACTATCCCTCCGGCCCTTGAACATGAAATTTTCTTGCATGTGTATGTATGAGTGTGTGTGTGTATGTGTGTGTCCAGTTCAGTATACTGTATTGGTTTTCATCAATACTGAAAACTGTCTTTTGCTGTGGCGAGCTCCCTTTTTCTTTCAGTCTTTCTTTATCATGTGGCATGAAGGGCGTATCCCGGAAAGGCAAATGGAGAAGGATTGGGACTCAGGGTTCAGGAGGAAGAAGAGGTGGGCAAAACATTATGCCATGTTCCATCTGTGCAGCAAGGCAGGCGCTGGCCAGTCCTCCTGAGAGGTGCCCTGAGGCCTGAGCAGAACTGAGGGGGTCCAGGTGCGGGGCTGTTGTAGGTAGGACCATGACCAGACGTGAAGTTTCTGCATCCATTTGAGATGAGGCCATTGAGGACAGGAGGAGGACTTTAGGAGGACTGAGAGACTTTTGTACAGAAAATTAAGCAAATAAATAAACAGTCAGTGAATGGTGCATGCCAGCTTACTTATTGTCAAGGAAGGAATTATATACACGAAGTGGATAAAGTTAACTTGAGGTCAGGGGAATTTAACTCAGTTGGACCCCTGCATGCAAAGTGCTGGTCTTCAATTAGTATGAAGAAGGAAATATAAATTAGTGAATATGAATAAAATTAATTATCTGTGGGTCATGCTGTCGTGTGTGTGTGTGTGTGTGTGTGTCCCATCCCTGCCATTGCTTGGCAGCAGGGGTACCCCCATAGCAAAGGGCAAAGCAAGAAAATAGACATTATTGTCTACATTTCTCTATCAAAATTAATCTAGTAATTAGTAATTAGCGAGTAAAAGGCAAATTCCCAGGTCTGGGGATATCTTGCTTTGCCAGAAGATATAGTAGGTCCATAAGATTGATGTCATATCAGAGCAATGGTAAATACCACCAGTTAAATATAACCATTTGAGCATCAAAACAAATGAAATTAGTCTCAGGGTATAACTCATTGGAAAAGTAGTAAAAAACACAATCTGTGAGTCCATAGTGAATTTCATCAATCCATTGATGGTAATGTGTTAGGTGTATTAGCTTACTATGCCTTGTAACAAGTTGCCACAAATACGTCATATTTTAAATGTTATAAGTTTATTATGTCACAGTTTCAGCGGGTCAAGAGTTAGTCACAGGTATCTGGACTCTTTATAAGGCTGCAAACTAGGTGTTGTCCGAGATTCTCTGTAAGTCTGCAAAGCTGGCCAAGGCTGGATTCTTGGATATATGCTTCTAAACTTATTGAGGTATTGAAGTAATTCATTTCTTGATAGATGGAGGGCTCAACTTCGCTGAGTGTTTCTCGAGGCCAGTATTGGAGATTAGCTGTAGAATGAGTTGATTAGCAAGAAAAATTCTTCTGTCAACGTTGCAGAGTCATGAGAATGCCATCCCTTCCCATCCTCTTCCTTATATGTGTCATCACCCGTACCAGTGAGGAGAGTACTCAAGGACTCAGATATATGCTACTTACATTCTGGGGATTTTATATGCATCTGTTGAAAGTTGTTTGTCCTATATTAGGATTGCGATTCAGGCACACAACGCCATAGTTTGTCCCAAGACACGATCAGCCAAAGATGGGACAAAGATGAGTTTTGAAGGGATAAAAAGAAGTGTTCGGATGCAGCTCAGATCATTTGCTTGATCATTTCAGATTAATTGAAGCTAGTCTCGCCACAGGATGTTGCACTCTAGATCTTGGTATAACAGTTATACATTAGCCTTCATGAGTCTTGGGATCATCTGGAAGAAAGGTGATGTTGTTTTATAGATATGAATTAGGATAAATCTATGAATGACTGTTTTGTTTCCTTTTTGTTTTGTATCATGATGATCTCAGGACTTCCCTCACATTCTACCACAGACCCGCATCATATTTTCATGTGTAGGTTTTATTTTCTCCATAGGCTGAATTCTTTGAGGAGATATTCTTTTGAAGTTTGTATAGAATTTGATTAGCTTATTCTTCACCTAAGAGTTTCATCATAGCAGTGAGAGAAAAGATGGACTTTGACTCAAAATAAGTTCCACAGGGTTTATTTGAAACAAAAAACATTAATTTGAAACCTATTGATTTCTCTGACTGCACACAGCAGTATTTCCTAAAGTATATTCTTCAGTATGTTAATTCCAATTGCAGTTATAATGCCCCAAGCCAAATACATTTGGGAAATGCTGGTTAAATAAAATTAAACAAGCTTCATGAATGTAGGACTTCTTAAAGCATTAAACATAGTATATTGCCACTTTCAAAGAGAGTGAAACAATAACTTGTGTTTTCTAGCTTCATTACTCTTTTTTGCCTTCCCCCAGTGAGAATTTCCTGGGACTGGGTCTGCAGAAAACACTCTGATAAATGCTAATACGTGAAGTAAATTTAAAGCTTCTTAGGTACTTCTACAGGTTGCTGTAACTTGCCCCTCTCTCAATTATTCACTTTATTACCCCAACAATTAAATTATTTTCTTTTTTTTTAAAAGTAAAATGACTATAATAGATTTGTAATAGCTTCTAATATTTTAATGTTTGACTACTTGTGAAAATATACCTGTAACATAACATACTGGTGAATAATATAATTTGCTAGAATCCTATCCACTAGATGAGTTTAGATTATAACGTTAATATTTTTATTATTCTCTTTTCTTTTTATAGACCTATTTATCTTGAACTTTTCATTAATCATTGTGTATTGTACATGCTACATTATTTTAGCATTTTGATTCAGTAAAGTACCCATATTTTACTTGACAGTTTAATTTAAATGCATTTCTGAAATAGGGAAGATGTTTCCCAATCGTTACTCAGAAATCCTGAGTCCTATCCTCAGATTTCTTGTACAGCTGAACCTGTAGTTTGTAGAAAGGCCTTAGGAGGTGGGCCCTGCAGGACCCTGCAATGCCAGGATTATCAAGGCTACCCCAGCAGTGCTGATGAGCATTCATGGCTACGTCCTGAAGTTCTGTGGGGACCAGGTGGTATTGGGAATCAGGCTAGGGTTTAAGCCCTGTACAATTGTTCTTCCTACGTTATTTATTATTCTTTACAACATAGCTCTTCTAAATTAGTTTTCTCATTCTGCTAGTACAGGGAATTATTTCCAGAGTTTATTATAGCCAATTATGAGGAGGAAACAATCTAGGCAAAAGTTCCTGTTTAGAAGACTTGGTATTATTATTATTTTGTTGGAAGGTAATATGGAAGTTCATTTTCCCCATAAAAATATATGAGTTCTTTAATGAGTTTAGGTACTCAGTGCCAAATTGGTAACTGAAAGAGTTACTAATTTTATAGATTTTTATGTTTTAAAGAAGTTTCCACTTCAGAACAAAAGCAGAGATTCCTTGGAGCTCTCTTCGACATCTCTGTGGGATTCATCACCCTAATGAAAAACCGAAGGCAGCGATGTCCTCTAGGTAAAGTAGTTTCAATCTCACCCCAAGGCACAGGCCTACAGTATCACAGCCATGTCTCACCCTGAGCGATGTGTTTGTTGCTCTCAATAAACCAACCAACCCTGAGCCATTATTTCCCCCCAAAGTCTGTAGTTTCTCTTAAGGGTTCTTCTGGAAAGAGTGTTTCTATGGGTTTGGGTGGATGCATATGACATGTCTCTGCTGTTAGTTTCACTGCCCTGCTCGTCCACCCTCTCTATCACTTCTCTTCAACTCTCCCTCTTCCCTGGCAAGACAACAGTGGATCAATTCATGTTCTACAGTGTTCTTTTGACTTAATGCCACTGAGTTGAAAACCACATTTTTCATAAAGTGCATCAAGGGCTGGAACTGTAGTACAGTGAGTAGGGAACTTGCATTACATCTGGATTCTATTCCTGGATTCTATCTCATTCTATGAATGCAGGATGAGAACACTATTTGGGTCTTCCAAAGAGGAATCGAAGGAGCTGTGCTTGGAATATCACGCCTCATTCAAGTGAGAGAAGGATCCAGAGTTCCGACCTCCATTGATGATCAAGAGTCAGGGGCGCTGTCTTGTTTGCCAAGGCATCGAAAATTAGATGGGCTGGACATGTAATGCGACTTGGAGACAACCGCTGGACCAGAGCATTACCGACTGGATCCCACAGGACGTCAAAAGTTCACATGGCCACCCACCTATAAGATGGTCAGACTTCTTCATCAAGACCCTGAACGAATCGTTTGAGGCTCTTCATATTCCTGGAGTAAGCAGATGCCATTAGACTACACTGACACATGATAGGACAAATAGAAACATTACTGGTGCCCACTCAAGCACATCAACGAATAACAGAATGTCAAGTGATCAAGAATGATCTATCCCTGGCAACATGTATGGTCCCCCCATATGTGTATGGTCCCCCATGAGTAGATTCTGAAACACAGACAGATGTGGCCCCAACTTAACATAAGTAAAAACTCCTGAAAGCTAAAAATAGTGCATCAAGGGTTGGAGAGAAAGAATAGCAGGTAAGATGGTTGCCTTGCACAAGGCAGATCTGGGTTCAATGCCAGACACTACATATGTTCCACTTAACTCTGCCAATAGTGATCTGTAGAAGAGCCAGGAGTAAGACCTGAACAAAATTGAAAAGTGCATCAGAACCTCATAAGAAACCCGTTACCCACATGTTAGTCCCAATGCTAACATCAAAATGTTGGTCCATTTTATCACAATAAGACTTAATGTTTATGCTTGGTTTTAGCTTCACTCCTTCTGTTTCATGGTAGTGTGGCAAACACTTCATCGCCCATAATCTAGTGCGTCTATAACAAAATGCTATTTTATGAGGATCTGTATAGCTTCCCATAGTCTACCCTGCCCAGTTCTATACTTTTATGCTATTCCTTTATTTCCCTGATGCCATCACTGTTGCTCTCAATGTTCACTAGGTGCCTACTAGATGCTCAGCATTTTTAGTGATATAGTTTCAATACCATGGACTTAATAGTTGGTTCCTAAACTAACCAAACATGTTACTTCTTCAGAACATTAAAATTCTGTATCTTAACTTACATGATTTTCTCTGCTCTTTCATATCCTGAACAGATCTGCTGAGATATCACCTGTAAAGATCTTGCCTAGAACATTCTGCATACTTGACCGTTCTTTGAAGGCACATCTACCTCTTACTATGTTGGCTTGATCTTGTCTCTGAGTTTCTCCCAGCATGCCTTAGTTTTAATTACATAAAACAATAATTGTGCTCCTTTGCTCTTTCTTTGCCCTTTTGTTGCTGGGATGTCATGGGTTGCACACTTGGCTACAACACCCTGGAGATCACCTCATTATTTTAGCACTGGGGATTACTCTCTACAGTATGGGGTGGTGTAGGAGATTTCACTCATATCCTTGATCCCAGAAATAGCTCTAGAAAATTTTAATTCAGGCTTGACCCTAAACAATCCCAGCTTAGCCTTATATTAAAACTTCTCTATCTTATTCCAATATCTGATACATCAAAACACAATAATAGATGAACCTTGGAGTCAATTGCGGGGGTTGATGAGTATGTGATTGGTTGTATGAATAAATGAATGATTGGATATTTGAGTCAGGATAAGGTATAGCTGTGTCATAAAAGGAGTAATTTTGGTCCTAAGCTGGAGGAAGCAGAAATAGGGACGTGTCATAGGACTGCTTGCTCTTAGGTGAGTCTTGATTGCAGAGTAATTCACTAGAGATTCCTGGTGTTCCTTCCAGTCTGAGGAAGCAGATGGGAATGAAGGCTTAGAGGTGTGCAAGAGCATGGTTCAGGCAGAATAATAAGAGGGGGAATATTAGGGTAAACATAAGAATAGATAAATATGTGGTGTCAAAATTAATGACATACAAAACCATCATTTACAGAATGTAAATCACGCTACCTCAAAATGCCAAGATCAGAACATTGTTTTTCAAAAGGGAAAAATATTTATACTAGTTAAAACATTTCTTTATTACTTTAATTATTGAAAGAAATAGAGTGAATACATTCTGAAAATACCAAACAGATGAATGTAGAGGAAAGAAATAGTTCAGTGTGAGCCTCGTTGGTCATTTCAATTATAGTTGATCAGAACAGTGACAACTTCATCGGTTTATTCAAGTCCCTTCTGCCTTGTCTCATCATGGTTACTCTGGAAAATAGCAATTCATGGTCCATGTCAAAATTTCCCTTATCGCCATTTCTGCTCTGTTCACACTCCTTCACACAGAGCAGATCACACCCCTTTCTATGCTTGCTGGGTACAGAACTGAGGTTTACCTGGATGCCATGGCATCAGATCAGTAGAATTGAAGTCTCTCCTAATCTCTTTTATTTTCATATTTTGCCACATCTGGTAATGCTCAGGGATAACTCCTGGATCTGCACTCATTATTTACTCCTGGCCGTGCTTGGGGACCGTATGTGGTACAAGGGATTGAACCCAGGTTGGCCATGAGCAAGATAAGTACTTTACCTGCTGTATGATCTCTGGCCTCATTCCTGATCTTTTTGGAGGGCTGTGAGTACCAGAAGAGTGTCTGGTTTATTTGTGCATCTTTTTTTTCTTGGAGGGTGGTTCACACCCAGCGATGTTCAGGGGTTACTCCTGGCTCTTCTCTCAGGAATTACTCCTGGCGGTGCTCGGGAACTGTATGGGAGGCTGGGGATTGAACCCTGGTCTGCAGCGTGCAAGGCAAATGCCTTCCGTGCTGTGCTATTGCTCCGCCCCTATTTGTGCTCCTTCTCTTGAACTTAGCCCAGTTTCTAGTGGTTTGCGCTCAGGAAGCTTAAAAACAATTCTGCTTACATGTCCTCCCCCATTGCCTTCTGGCTCTGTCATAGCTGCCAAATGTACATGATAAAGGATTCCTCAGATGTACTCTAAAGCATTGTCCAGGAAAATAAAAGTTTAAGCTGCCTTGATCACTTCACTTGACATCCCATTATTCATTGATTTTGCTGAAGCAGGCACCAGTAGTGGTTCCATTTTTCCCTGACACGTGCCCGTTGGCCTAATGGCATCTGCTTGCCATCCAGTCAGTAACAGCTCTAGTCCAGTGGTTATCTCCAAATTGCAGTACATGTCCAGCCCATCTGATTTTTGATGCCTTGACAAATGAGATAGCGTCCCTAACTCTGGATCGTCGACTGAGGTCGGAACTCCAGATTCCTTCTCTCACTTCAGTGAGGCATGTTATTCCTTCCAAGCAGAGCTCTTTCGATACCTCCTTGGGAGACCCGAATAGCATTCTCATCCTGCTTTCATAGGGCCCAAGTCTCAGAGGCGTATGTTAATACAGGGAGAACGGTGGAGTCAAAGAGATGTGCTTGGAGCCGGAGGTTCTTTGTCCATTTAGCTATTTCTTTGATGGTCTTGAAGGCATTCCATGCTGCTTTTTCCGCTTGCACAGCTCAGGTTTTAGTCATTCATTATATTGAGTTCTCCACCTAGGTACACATAGCTGCTGCATTTTGAGTGAATGGAGCATCTAGAGCTAGTTTGTTTTTCATGAAAATTGTTTTTTTTGAGATTCAGCTGTAGATCTATCTTTCCGCATTCTTGGTTGAAATCAGCCAGCCACTTGGCTCATGCTTGGTGTTATCAGAATGATGTCATCAGTGAAGCAGAGGTGGTGTAGTTGCCGACCATCTATCTTCCCTCCCATTCCTTCCCATTCTAATTGTCACATGATGTTCTCGAGGGTTGCACTGAAGAGTTTTGGTGAAATTGTATCACCCTACTCTACTTTTATGTTCATAGCAGCATTATTCACAATAGCCAGAATCTGGAAGCAACCAGAGTGCCCGAAAATCGATGACTGGATAAAAAGCTTTGGTACATCTACACAATGGAATACTATGCAGCTGTTAGGAAAAATGAAGTTATAAAATTTGCCTATAAATGGATGGACATGGAGAAGATTATGTTGAGCGAAATTAGCCAGAAGGAGAGAGACAGATACAGAATGACTGCATTTATTTGCATGGCATAAATATATATGTACATATTATGATACCAATATCCAAGGTCAAGTGAAACATATATCAGGAGGTCTTGTCAAAGGTGGAAATTATCACAAACGTGTGGGAGTCAGAGTTTAGGTAAGACAGAAAATGGAACAGGGTGCTAATAATAGTCGAGGGTACTAATGCCAACCTAGAACTGAGCATTAAATAGAGGCAAAAGGATACACATGACAACCTTTTAATGTATGTTCTGTAATCCATAGTCTGGAAGGGAAGGAAAAGAGAAAGAGAGAGAAAGGGAAGGAAATAAAGAACCTGCCATGGAGCAGGGCTGGGGAAGGGGGAGGGAACCGGGGATGTTGGTGGTGGGAGATGGGCACTGGTGGAGGGACGGGTGCTGAAACACTGTATGACCAAAACCCAAACATGACCTTTTTAATTGTATATCTTTTTTATTTGTATATCTCACGGTGGTATAATAAAATACTTAAAAAATAAAAATAAAGAAAACTATGTTTATGATGAAAAAAAAAGAAATTGTATCACCCCTGCGAATCCCTCTTTTGACATCAATGATCACTGCCTTGTAGAATGATGAGATCCTGGTGGTGAACCCATAATACAGCTCATGAAGAATCTTGATTTATTGAGTTTGAATGACCTGTTTGCCTAGGGCTTTGATGACCACTTCAGTCTCAACAGAATCAAAAGCTGCCTTAAGTGTTTATAAATACGGTGGGTGTGGAATGTTGATAAAATTTAAAAGAGCATATTACTCTCAAAAATACTGTTCAAATCACTATGGAGGAGAGGGAAATGAGGAGAGATCACTTAAAGGCTTCTTTTGCTGTTGAGTTTCATAGTAATGCTTTAATTGTTGCTATTCCTTCTTGTATTTGAACCTTAGATAATTGAAGTACTTTCCCTCGGGGAGAGATTTTCACGCCCCTGAGTATCATGCTAAAAGGTTACACATGGCTGCATGTTTCAGGGCTGTTTAATTTGACATCTTCTCAACTTTTCTGGGTTAAAGATTTAGCTGATTTTTGCTGTTATTTTTTTTATTTCCCCTTTGGCTTTTGAGAATGTAGATTGATCCAGTTCCTTCCAGACTGATTAGAGTTGTTGAATAAGTTACCCATAGTAGACTTTGTGAAATAAACCCAGTAATTCAATTCTCAATGGACTGTAAAAATCTGTTAATAGTTAATTATCAAGACTCTTCTGAGTGATATTAAATTATCCCATTTGTCTTCTCATTATTATTCTGGTGTCATGTAAAATTATAAGATGTGTGAAGAGTGTTCTGTTAAGTGCTAAATTTCCAACATGAGTGAGTTTTACAACCACAAATTTAAGTTTTTACTCCTCCAATTTTAAGAAGTTCAACCTTGACATTTTTCCTTATAACTCTTCATGGACAGCTATATAACTTGATACTGAAGAAGAACTAGAATGATAATTGAAATCATTATATTTCACTAAGGATATGCCATCTTTTAGTTCACATGACAAAGACATGGTTTGTAAATCCCCACCCAGAGATTAAACAGTCAGTTCACTCTGCACTAAGGCACGGTGACAAATGCTTCTCCCATCACCAGCTGTTTTATTCTGCCCGTCAAAACACAGCACTGGAACTTTTTGATTCACAGCAGACAGATTTGGCATTGCTTTAATCAGTGTCATACACATACTGGCTTGCATGTTTCATAACAAAAGTAAAATTGCATTGAATCTTTATGTAGGTTGGAGGCACATGCCATTTTGCGTCCACATGCAGCAGTGCTCTGGGGTTGCTCTCAGTGGTACCCAGGGGCTCATGTGGAACTTGGGAAGGAATGAGAGGCTCCAGCATGCAATGCACATGCTTCAGCCCTCTGAGCTGCTCCCCAAATGACTCATCAGTTGAAGTCACTATGTATGCACTAAGTTTATAAATAAAAAGCAAATTCAGACCTTATGTTTTCTTTCTTTCTTTCTTTCTTTCTTTCTTTCTTTCTTTCTTTCTTTCTTTCTTTCTTTCTTCTTTCTTTCTTTCTTTCTTTCTTTCTTTCTTTCTTTCTTTCTTTCTTTCTTTCTTTCTTTCTTTCTTTCTTTCTTTCTTTCTTTCTTTCTTTCTTTCTTTCTTTCTTTCTTTCTTTCCTTCTTTCCTTCCTTCCTTCCTTCCTTTCTCTTTCTTTCTTTCTTTCTTTCTTTCTTTCTTTCTTTCTTTCTTTCTTTCTTTCTTTCTTTCTTTCTTTCTTTCTTTCTTTCTTTCTTTCTTTCTTTCTTTCTTTCTTTCTTTCTTTCTTTCTTTCTTTCTTTTTCTTTCTTTCTTTCTTCCTTCCTTCTTTCCTTCCTTCCTTCCTTCCTTCCTTCCTTCTTCTTTCTCTTTCTTTCTTTCTTTCTTTCTTTCTTTCTTTCTTTCTTTCTTTCTTTCTTTCTTTCTTTCTTTCTTTCTTTCTTTCTTTCTTTCTTTCTTTCTTTCTTTCTTTCTTTCTTTCTTTCTTTCTTTCTTGCTTGCTTGCTTGCTTGCTTGCTTGCTTGCTTTCTTGCTTTCTTTCTTTCTTTCTTTCTTGCTTTCTCTCTCTCTTTGTCACTAATGCTTATCATGATAGGGTTTCAGTCACACAATGTTCCAACACTCATCAGTGCACATTTCCCACCACCAATGTGCCCTTTTACCCTCTGCCCACCCCCAGCCTGTCTCTATGGCAGGCCCTTACTCCGCCTCCCCCTTTGGGTGTTATGGCACACAATATAGATACTGAGAGGTTACCATGTTTTTTCCCTTACTTATTCTGCAGTCATCTTTTATACAGTGGCCATTTACCACTATCTTTGCAATAGTGGTCCTTTTCCTATCCCAACTGCCTTTCCCCACATGAGATAGAAGCAGGCATCCAAAACTAGCCAAAATCTCCTGGCCCTTGTCTCTAATGTCCTTCGATATTGGTTTCATATTATGACTTTTACACCCCACAAATGAGTGCAATAATTCTCTATCAGTACCTTTCCTTCTGACTCATTTCACTCAGCAAGATACTCTCCATGTTAATTCATTTAGAAGCAAATATTGTCACTCCATTCTTCCTAACAGCTGCGTAGTATTCCATTGTGTAGATGTGCCATAGTTTATTTAACCAGTCAATTCACCCCCTTTTGGTCGGACAACTACTACTTTTTTCATGCACCTTTTAGCTATCTGCATATCTTCTTTGAAGAAGTTCTTGTTAATCTTCTGGCATTTTTGGATGGTATTGGTTGTTTTTTCCCTAACAAAATTCTACCAGTATTATATATAACACACATACATATACGGTACTAGCCATTTTTTAAATGAGTGGTGGACATATATTTTCTCACAGTCTATGAGGTATATCTGTGTTCTACTGCTGTTTCTTTCATAGCATAGAAGTTTCTTAGTTTGACGTAGTCCCATTTATTTATCTTTTCTTTTTACTTTTTCTTGGTCAATGACATCAAGTCATTGAAGATACCTCTAGATTGTGTCCTGAAGTGACCTTCCAATGTTTTGCACAACATAATTTATGTGTTCAGGTCTGATGTCCTTTTGATTTTATATATGGTGTTATAAAAGACTCTGAGTTCATTGTTTTATATGTGACCAAATGGTTTTTCCATTTGTTGGAAGGCTTTCCTCAGCAACTAAAGCAAGGCTTGTTTTCTTTGCTGCATTTAATGGGTTTCTTCCTTTGTTGAAGATTATTCCTAGCCTGAGGATCTATCTCTAGACCTTCAATTCTATTCCATTTGTCTGAGATATTTTTCTTATTCTATTATCACAGTCTTGACTCCCATAGCTTTAGAGTACAATTTGAAGTGGGGGAAAGAAAAGCCTCCCATTTTTTTTATTCCTAGAATTGCTTTGGCTATTCATGGGGTGGGGATGGGAGATATTGCTCCATATAAATTTCAGCATAGTTTTATCTATGCCTTTAAAACATATGAGCATTTTGTAGGGACTGTACTGAATCTGTACAAAGTCTTGACAAGATTATCATTTTGACAGCATTAAGTGTTAATCTTTCTGATCTATGTGCTAGGAGTTTGCATTTGTTTTCTTATCACTCTATGATTGCTTTTAGTTGTTATTTATAGCTTACATTTCTTTTCATAAATCTTCTATTGGCTGATTCTCAGGTATTTGATTTGGGTGGGGGCACTATTGTGAATTTTTTAAATGTCTATTTCATTTATTTTATTATTTGTGTTACTCCATTTAAGGAAATTTTTCTGGCAGTCATTAGCAAGTTGTTTCTAGAGAGATCTTTATATTAACTTCCTCTTAATGCTCTTCAACTGACTCACTATATGTATTATTTCAGTTTCCCTGTTCGCTATACTGCACTTCCTCAACTTGAATACTGCGTTGTCTCAAAGGTTATTCTAGAAAGAAGGTATATTAAAAAAGTGAAAAGTAATAATATTGTGCTGTCTTAGAAAGCTCAATGAACGTTAAATAACATGCTAAAATAAGGTTTATCCAAAAAAATTATGTTTTCTCAAGCTTTATTACACAGATCATTTAGCATAAGGCTAGGTGATGAACTACATAAAATTTTAAAATAGTTTTAACAGTGTCTTATATTACATGTCAAAGGAAAATGTATTAATATTTTTATGCTTTTTGTATTAAGATGCCTCATACATTTGTTGATAATGGCGTGGAATGCTTTGAAAATTTTTCTAATATGTACTGTGAAGACATTATAGCAGACAAAAGAGGAAAAAATTCCAGAGATGAATAGAAATAAAACAAGAATTTGTAAAAAATGTTTTATTAAAGTATCAAAGCATCAAAGCTATATTTTATTCTAACCTCACAAATATCTTAAAATTAATGTAGTTCCTATAAGTAAAGAAAACCTCTCAGAATGATTTATGAGAAGAGAAAATTTCAAATAAAAATGAATCTTTTGGAGGAAGTTTAGAAAAAGCTTTATATACTGATCTGATCTCATTTTAAATATCTCTTCAAAATGAGAATGCCACAAAGATAAAATTGGATCCAAAGATTGACTAAACAGTTCTGTATTTATATGACTCACAATAGACAATACTTTAAAAATTGTTATTCCAATGATATAATAATAATATATTTAATCTTTTATCTCTCTACTATTAGATTAGACAGGAAATTATCTATTTCTATTTCTTGAAAATCATAGGTGTGTGAACAAATACTTTTCTAAATATTATTTTAACAAATGAAAATCTATGAAGAAATAATCAAAATGATATGTTCTAGAAAATGATTTTTTTTTCAAAAGAACAGATGTGGGGCTAGTGTTCAATGCATGCAGCAGACCTGGGTTTGATGCCATCATTA
This sequence comes from Cryptotis parvus, assembly GCA_021461705.1. Classification (NCBI taxonomy): domain Eukaryota; kingdom Metazoa; phylum Chordata; class Mammalia; order Eulipotyphla; family Soricidae; genus Cryptotis; species Cryptotis parvus. The sequence continues at coordinate 86,087 of JAJIBD010009852.1, forward strand.
AATATGGTCTCCCAAGTACTACTAGGGATGACCCATGACAGCGGCTGGGAGTAGGCCTGATGCAAAGTCAAAATAAACAAGAAATAAAAAGCAAAAAGAGAACATATTATCATCAAGTATGACACATTTACTGATAGGTCATTACTAAGAGAATATGTGACTAGCACAGAACTTCTGTGCTTTAGCCTATAGTAAATGTCAACAACTTTTGTCCCTAATTACATTAGTGATATTAAATAATATGATATTAAGTAACATAATTATGTTTTTAATATTAATAATTTCAGTGTAAACTACTAATTAAATACTATGAGATTAAATAGCATAATAGTAAGCACTGTGTTAATATAAATTAATCATATCAATGTATCACTTAATATTTGAATATATTATTCACTTTGTGTGTCTCAAAACTAAGTTTACCTATTTATCCAGTTTTCTATCTTTATAAAGTTTAAAATATGCAAAGCTATAATTGGATATATATAATCTATATAAAAGAAAAATGAATTAAAAGATTAAAGATACAAGTGCTAAGCTGTGCTGTCCCAATTCTAACTTTTGTGCAGCTTTTAGGACAGGAGATTGGTGCTTGCTGCATAACTCAGAGAGTAAAGATCAGGATAGGCTTCAAGAAGATTTATAACTCCCTGCTAGCTTCTAGCTCCTCAGGACTAAGCAGGCACAGACTTGGCCACAAGTGGACTGGCCAAGCTGTGAAAAGGCTCCCCTAAACACATGGTTTGCCTTTGCTGGTAGCGTGTTTTAAGCTAAGCAGACATTAGGCTTTGTGTGTGATTGTGCTTCCCAGAAGACCAGTCACACTTGCTCTGCACTTCTTTGTGTTGTGCCACTGGCTGAGTGATCTTCACTGGTGTCCCACACATTGACAGATGTCCCTTGGGAGTGCTACCAACTTTGACAAACCTTCATTATACAAGTCTAGTTAGTGACAAGAAGTTATGAATTGTGGTAAAACTTTATGCAAATGCCAAAAACTTTGCAACAACTGTGAATTCATTGTAGTGATGTTTAGTTTTTCTACTTGTATTACAGTAGACTGCTTTTTAAAAATCCAAATGAAACTTTTCTGCCAATGTATGCTGTAGATGGCATTGAGAAATGGATTAAATACTGTGGCACTGCAGAAAATTTTAATATATATGATTAAAATCTGTCAGTTTTCTTCGCTATTGTGTCTGGCGCGGTTCCCTTCCATGTTATGATATACTCTTACAGAGAATGTATTCCACTTGATTACATCCTAGTGACAGTCTTCCAGAATTTTATCATCTGCTTTTCAATTGGTTCTTAATAAAAAACCTTTGGAATTGAATTAGAGTTTTATTAAACTGCTGCAACAAGAAATTCCACACACCGGAATTCACTGACATCTCGCCAAACAAAGGAAGTGACATTTATTATAGGGTTTGAGAAAAACAGTAGAATGGGGTGAAATTTAAATGCAGCAGTGTATATAAGGCTACATTATGTTTTCTCAGGCACTTTTAAACTGTGCTTTCCCCCCCCACTTAAAATATATAAAAGCTTTGCAAGATGAGAACTGGATTCAATATAAATCTAAGCAAAATCAAAGGAACAAACAAGTGAAGAGACATCGGGAATTTGGTAGCTGCCATCTCTTAAAGGAGGATAAAGGAGGATGGCCTTGGGGTGGCCAAGCAGACCTTTCCAAAACTCACAGACCTATCTGTGGGAGTGCCGGGGAGCAACCTATACATGTTTTCATTAATTAAGACACGTTATAAATCTTGCATGAGTTAAAATCAGGATTATACACTAATTTTTTAACCATGCAAAATCCAGGTGCTGATGCCATTTTGAATCCGTCTATTCGGTTTTGTTTTACAATTGGCAGCTGAAGAGGGCTGTGGATTTGGCCCACACCCAGTTGGCCACACGCAGTGAACTCAGGAGTGACCCCCTAGTGGTCCGTGGGTAAATTTTGCGGTGTCAGGGAATGGGTGCAGGGCCATAGCCAACAGCAAATACCACATGGACTCTGTCCAGTCCAAGGCCTTATTGTAAGCACCCCAAGTATTATTCCACCCAGTTCCATAAACTACTCAATGTGTTTTATCATTATTACTAAATGGTATTGAATTTTTCATCAACTTATGATGAAAACTAAAGACAGGCACCAGGACATGGGGTCACGAAGAGCAGATGTCACATGTGTGAGGGTCCGCTTCAGCCCCTGCCAACCACAAACAAGAGCCACAAACTAAGAACTGCGTCTTATAGTATAAAATGAAATCTGCAGCTCAAGAGTCTTCTAAAGAGTTTTATTTGTTGATTTTTGGGGTCTGATTTCTGTATTGTAATTTTGTTAGATCTCCTACTTGAGCTGTATATTCTTAGAAAACTCTAAACTACCAGATTCATTGCAGATACATTGTTTCTTTAAAAGATCATATGGACAGGCAAAAATTGAAATAAATAAAAATTTATGGCTACTTACATGATGCTGATACTTGTAGAAAGTTGTTTATTACGTGGCTCTAAAATGCACCCTCCTTGTGGCATGTCTGATGTTGATAACGTGACCAAATAATTCAGATTTTGAATTCCTAGAGTGATAAGACCTGGAGTTTGTCATCACCTGTAGAAACAGTACTGTTTTTCCAAACCAAAATTATATTCTTTCCAGCATGCAACAGTGCCTCAAATGTGTTCTGAAATTTTCTTTGATGCTTGTTCTGTGTATAGATAGAATAAAAATGATTTATTTTTCAGATGCAGAAGAACTGCTGGTTTAAAACTTATACTAAAGTTTTAGTATAAGTTTTAGTATAGTACTAGAATGTTATATTTAAGTAGCAAACTTTTTTACTTTAGGGGTCTCTGTATAATTTATGAGATTTTTACAGTTAAAAATGAGAATCCCAAACAAGAATATTTTGAATCACGTCTAGAAACATACTATTTCTTGCAAGTCAGAAATATTAAGTGGCACAGTTTCTTTATGTTTCAAAACTTATTTTAAATTCTTTCTCATGTGTTTATACTGACACTTAAAGCATTATTACTTATTTACTTCTATATTTTAGTCAACTAAATTTCCAATTTAATCTTGTTTTCCATGAAGCTGAAATCCCCATAATTATCTGAACTAAAATATAGCAAGGAAATAATTCTAAATTAAGTTTTGCAAAGCTCTCCACTTACTATAGATAGAATTACTAAATGTGTTATGGTTCAAAGAATATAGAAAATACCATAGCTTTCTTAATTCTGTTATTGTGATGGCAGCAATATATTTCATAGTTTTTGTATATGTATCTTTTTAAATTGAGTAGAGTATTTAATTATAGAAGAAACTATTGAAAACATGCATGTAAAGATGGGAATGCATTATGAAGTGCCAAAAGCAGTTTCAACAGAATAAGGTTTATGATAAATCATTCCAAAACTAGAGAGACCTAATTTCCAGAGTTTTTCTATGTGAAGCATTTAAAAATTCATCTTTCATTTGGTATGCTAAATGCCACAAATATTATGTTTATGAGAATAACAAAGGAAGCTAATGAGTAATTAAGGTTAGCTGTTCAAAATGGAAAATAACTGTTGTAGAAATAAATGGAGTAGGAAGCGCCAGATTATTAACGCAGTATGGCACAACCTATTCCTGATTAAATAGAGTGGGTTATGCTTAAATGATAATTAATATACCATGTCTTATATCTCTGCAATATAGTTTGGGGAAATCAAGATTGAGATTTTGGGAAGGAGCTGAAATTTGCTTTTCTATACTAATATACTATTAGCAGTGAAGACCCTTATGGAAAGTTATCAAAATTCTTATGTTATTCTTATTCTTTATCCTCTGGTTTCCACAGAAGGCTTAAAAATACTAAATTCCATCTAAATTTTGGTTGATATCTTTATAGTCAAAACAGAATGATGATATAATGTTCTTTTTCCCTCAAGAGTGCCCAAATAATTGTAATTTAAAGATACATCTAGGGCCCGAGCGATAGTCCAGTGGGGGGGGCGTTCGCCTTGCACACACCCAACTTGGGTTCGATCCCGGCATCCCATATGGTTCCCCGCGCACTGCCAGGGAGTAATTCCTGAGTGCACCGCCAGGAGGAACCCCCTGAGCTTCACTAGGTGTTGCCCCAAAAGGCAAAAAAAAAAAAAAAATTGAAATAAAGGTGCATCTAAAGAGATCTTCACATATAGTTAATATTATTTATTTACTATTTTATTTATTTATTACTTATTATTATGGCTCAATAAGTAACTTTGACTAAAGCACTATTGAAGGAAAATGATATAATTAGGACATTCTTTACCTCATGTCATATTCAGATCCAAGAGAACAAAGTTAACTTTTTACCGTAAAGATATCAAAATGCAGCTCAATCCAGCATTTAAAATGAAATTTGTGCGTGCCGAATGTTTCCTTTAAAATTGAGTGTGTGTGTGTGTGTGTGTGTGTGTGTGTGTGTGGGCGGCGTGCACCCTCCAGCGCATTGACTTGTCCAAACCGGTGACCATTTTCTGTTCCTTTTAGTTGATCTTTTAGCTGGATCTGCCCTGACGTTCTCAGAGCTGACTTGGGCTGCCTGGTTTTCCCTTAGTTTCCTTTCTTAATTTTTTCTTTGTCTCTTCTTTGCTGGCCAGTGCCTATACGTTTATATTTCCCAGAGTTCTGCTCTCTTCGTATCCTTTTCTATCTACAAATTGTTGTGGTTGATGTCAACTGTATCATTGCTTCTGTTATAACTGATACCTATTTTTCTAGCCTTTCTAGCCTGTGATCTTCATAGTGAACCTCAAACTCACATTTCTATTCTTTATCTTCCTCGTTCTTTCCCTCAAAGCTGCTTTTCTTCATGATTTTTATCATCTTTGAGTTTGGCAGTGTATTAACCATGCCTGCCATTCACTCTGTTTTCCTGCAATTCTCTGTCCTTAGTGTTCGATTACCCCTAAATATATGTAATTATTTTACCCTCAGCGCCCATGCCACATTTTCAGCTTGCTCCCTTTTTAAAGATATTAAAGTTGTTTCTGCTTCACTTCCCAAACCCCAAACTTCAGCGTATTCAATTATTTTTCATTCCCCATCCCTAGTTTTATGATTGTTATCCATACATATCTTTTGCCTTGTCCAAGAATTTATGACTCTTTTCTCTCCTTTCCACAATTATCCTTTAATAAATTACACAAGATACAAGAAAAAAGCCAAAGTGACCACTTTTCCTACGGCAAGGCTGGCTACCTTTCTGTGGAATTCCATGGCTCCTGAACATTTTTGAAGGTCATATGCTCATTTATTGAGCTATTTCTTAATCAGACTCCATTATATACCTAGCCAATTACAGAGCTGTTTCATACTCAGCTTAAGTTTCTTTGGTGTATGACTTGCTAATTAGCATATTCAAATATATTTTGTATTCACTTGTATCACTTGTCTTCCCGTTGATCATCGATTTGCTCGAGCAGGCACCAGTAACATCTCCATATGTACTGTCACATGCTAGTGTAGCCCAAGGACATCTGCTTACTCCAGGAACATAAAGAGTCTCAAACTATTCCATCATGTCATGGGAATGGGATCTACAATTATTACTGATATTTGGCATATCAAATACAACAGGGGTAGCTTGCCAGGCCTTGCCATGTGGGTGGAATACTCTTGTAGTCACCTATAATCTCGAGCATTATGGGATGCCGGGGATCAAACCTGGTTCAACTGCTTGCAAGACAAACACCCTACTTGCTGTACTATTGTTTCAGCCCCATATCCCTGTCATTTTTATCTCAAACGCTCATAGGTATTCAATGAAGAATAGCTGATAACATGGCTGGAGGTGGGAAATAATAGCAGATAAAACTAAGTACCATTCAAAAATAATTTTAAAAATTAAAAAGAATTAAAAAAAGATGGAAGTGATGCAGAGGGGCATCATGGGTGGCTTTGGTGAGGCCGGAAGGGGAGAGAGATGGTCACTTTCTCCCCAGCCGCCTCTGCCGCCTGGGACCGTTGGGCAGGCTAAGGACTGATAAAAGGCAAGTCATTCCTAGGCCTCACCCAGGGTTTCCTCAAGATTCTTGTCTTCCTTGCAGAAAAAGAATTTTCAGAATTAGACTAGCAGTCACAAGTTACCTGTGACTTGCAACTAACAGATTTTATTATGGAGGTTTTAGGAAGGGGAAGGAGGAAGAAAAGGGAGAGAAAGAGAGAGAGAGAGAGAGAGAGAGAGAGAGAGAGAGAGTACATATCTCAAGAGGGGAGATGCGGGCGACACATGTGCTTGGGCACACATGTGCTCAGCCACATGGACTCAAGCAGCACATGGGCTCAGGCATTATATTTTGTATTAATTTACTTAAATTATTTTGTTATAAATTAAAATTTATAGCTGTTATTACTATTTTATAAATATTTTGTATGAATATATATGGAAACATTAATTGTTTAAATGATCACACCTTATAGGGTAAAAATCCTAATACCTTAACATTTATGTCCACTCACTCTTTTTTTATTTTAGCTAGTGTAGAAATGAAACCTCATCCTCACACAGGTAAAGTCATGCCTCCACTACTGATCTGTATTCCTGGTTCTTACCACTAAGCTTTTGAACTTATTCCTTGATCACTTGATCACTTGAATCCCGTTACTCATCGATTTGCTCGGGCGCCAGTAACATTTCCATTGGACCCTATCCGTGCCAATGTAGCCCAATGGCATCTGGTTGATTCAGGAATATGAAGAGCCTCAAACCGTTCCTTCAGGGTCTTAACAAGGAAGTCCTGACCATCTTTAGGTGGCGGCCACGTGATCTTTTGACATCCCGTGGGATCCAGTCGGTAACGGCTCTAGTCCAGCGGTTGTCTCCAAATCGCATTACATGTCCAGCCCATCTGATTTTCGATGCCTTGGCAAACGAGACAGCGTCCCTGATTCTGGAATAGCGCGGAGGTCAGAACTCCGGATTCCTTCTTTTCACTTGAGTGAGACGTGATATTCCAAGCATAGCTCTTTGTGCCTCTCTGGGAGCCCGAATAGCATTCTCATCCTGCTTTCGTAGGGCCCAGGTCTCTGAGGCGTATGTTAATGCAGGGAGAACGGTGGAGTCAAAGAGATTGCCCGGAGCCGGAGGTTCTTTGTCCTTTAGCTATTTCTTCGATGCCTTTGGAAGGCATTCCATGCTGCTCTCTTCCTCCTGCGCAGCTCAGGTTTTAGGTCATTCATCATGTTGACTTCTCGACCTAGGTACACATAACTGCTGCATTCAAGATGTTTGTTCCATTGAGAGAGAATGGGGGCCTCTGGAACTAGTTCATTTCTCATGAACATAGTTTTCTTCAGATTCAACTGTAGACCTACCTTTCCACATTCTCGGTCAAAGTCAGCCAGCATTTGTGCGCTTGGCAATGTTTGGTGTTATTAGAACGATGTCATCAGCGAGCGGAGGTGGTGTAGTTGCCGACCATCTATCTTCACTCCCATTCCTTCCCATTCTAATTGTCTCATGATGTTCTCGGGGGTGGCACTGAAGAGTTTTGGTGAGATGGTATCACCCTGTCGAACCCCTCTTTTGACATCAATGATCACTTCTTTGTAGAATGGTGAGATCCTGGTGGTGAATCCATAATACAGCTCACGAGGATCTTGATGTATTGGGTTTGAACACCCTGTTTGACTAGGGCTTCGATGACTGCTTCAGTTTCCCACAGAATCAAAGGCTTTCTGTAAATCAATGAACAGAAAGCCTTTGAACTTATTCAGTGAGGGAATTTTTTCTTTGATTATTGATTAGAACCTCGAGTAAAAGCCTATAACTTTACAGGTCATTCTCAGTTGCTACAGTTTTTCAGTCAAGAATGATATGATCAGTGCTTTGGAACAGTCAAACACTTGGTTTGTATTTTTCCACTTTATTTAAATACCAGGTTTACAAAGTTGCTCATGCTGATTTACTACAGGCATTCAACATTCCAACACCAATCCCACAACATCTGTCACCTTCTCTCTACTACTCTCTATTTTCCCAACTACCCCCAAAGCCTGCCCTTGTAGCAAGCCACAATAATTTATTTTATATTGCTTGTTTTTATTAAATAGCTAGTGGAAAAAATTATTTCATAATTGTTGTATCTCACCATGGGGATAGTAAGTCCTTGTCTAAGGTTTTACTAAGCTTTTGTTGCAAGTTAAGTTTCTGTACTAATGTTTTTGTTAGTTGTCACTGGTTGGTTTTTGCATTACATCCCATCCAATCTGATGTGCTACTATGGAATATCAGTATTGTAAAGTTACGATCTTTTGTGTGACTTGTGACTTGCAACTCACCCAGAATGTTTAATGGGGCATGGCTACCAAGTCTTCTGGAAGAATGGGGAGGTGGGGAGAGCTCACCATCCCTGACTTGGGGAAGCCCTGGAGTTTTTAGTCACAATAATGTAAAAAATAGATTAAAATAAAATTGTTTCATTCCTCTATCACCTTGGGCTTCTCACTAGTATGCGACTTATACTTGGAGACTGGGACGCGGAATGCTATTTAAATTCCTGTGGAGAGTGATCGTTTCTTTGTCACATTCACGAGCTTGATGACTGTGGCTTTTCTTCTTTTGGATCAAACGAGTGTGGGGCTCATGAAACAGAGAGGGTAGGAAGTTGCTCCAACCTGTCATTCTTCTGTGAAGTTCTGCTTTCTGGTTCTCATGGCCCCTTGAAGTGAGTTATTTAGAGCCTTCCTTCATTCTGTAACTCTTTTACTGGAACCTCTTCAGGTCATTTGCTTGAGCAGGTACCAGTAACATCTCCATACCTCCTCTCACAAGCAAGTGTAGCCCAAAGGCATCTGCTTGCTCCAGGGACAGGAAGAGCCTCAGACCATTCTTCAGGTCATGAATTGAGGTTCATAATTGTTACTAGTTTTTGGCAAAACAAAAAACACGGGTAGTTTGCCAGGCTCTGCCGTAGGTCGTATACTATCAGTAGAAGCCTCTCATCTCGAGAGAGCATTTACTGATGAAACTTTAAGGGAAAGATCGGGTTTTCTCTTGTATGGAGCTCTGAGGAACTATGGAGTCTGGATGTTGAGAATGACTGTGCATGATGTGTGGTTTGCTCTGCTTTCTTGCTAGGCTTACTGGGATGACGGGTAGCAGTTAGAACCTCTCTAGAACTGTATACAGTGTCTAAATGTTAAAGATCCTGGGAAGGACTTTATCCTAAAATCACTATTATCTAAGAATATTGCATGGCGCGAAGTGGCCTAGCACCAACAGAGCTGTGGGTCTGGCGTGGGTGGCTCTCTTCCGGGGCAGCTGGCATGGAGGCAGAGAAAAAGGGCGGAGCCCAATCTCCACTCTGTGTCTGGCCAGTGTGGTCTCTCCCCCATACATGTGAGTGAACCCTTGGAGCAATGTTGGACTTGGCCAGGGGCTGGCCTAGCCCTTACCAGGAGGTTGGCCTACCATGGTTTGCTTCCATGTGGAGCCGGCCAGCGCAGCTGTGGCTCTGGAGTGGATGGGTCTGGAACTTTTCTCACTGGAACCTCTTACAACCTATAAATTGCATCTCCTTTATACCTTTTGGATTCATCAGTGCCTCTAACTTCATTCTACTGATGACCCTTCAAACTCCTTTGATGGCTCATTAGGACTTTAGCCGACCACAGAGTGCCTGTTTCTCACACATGACCACATTTGGCCCTCAAATAACTCTTATTCCAAAATCTCTTGCTGGCTCTTCTCTGTCCTTTGATTATAGAGACACTTACAGAGTTCTCTACCAGATCAATCAAAATACTTCTCAATGGATTGAAGTGAGGATCAAGTATTCTTACACACTGACCACCTCCTCAACTTTATCCTTTGTATATTCTTTTCTCAATGGGTCCTGTACCCTTTGGGTATCACTCCAGACTTTAAAAAAGCACTACCTTTATGACATCTTGATATTAGATCTCCAGGTTTATGCTGTATCATTCATATCCCAGGACATAATTACTGGACATCTGTTTGTTTCATTGAGACAAATGTTCAGTCTCTCCCCATTTTTAGATAAAAGTTAGTTTTTTTAGTATCTTGTTGATACTATGAGCACTTATATATCTTAGACACTAGCTTGTTGAAATTAATTGACCATATAACTGGAGGGGGGTGACTTCAGGTTCTCTATTATAACCCTTTGCTCAGAGTGTGTAGCCTTAGTCCAGCACCATGCAGTTTTGGTTATTATAGCTTTGTAGCATAGTCTCAATGAAGGTAATGTGACACCTCCCTATTATTTTCTTTCTAAATGTGGCTTTGGATATTCTGAGTGTTTTATGATGTCATACAAATTTTATTAGTGACCATTTTAATTCTTTTGTAAAATGTCACCAGAGTTTTGATGGGTATTATTTTGAATGCATATTGCAATTTAGCTAGGATGGTCATTCTGACAATATTAATTTTTCTAATGTAAGTAATATTTTTCATTCCTGAAGTTTCTTCTATTTCTTTCATAAGTTCTTTTTTAATGTGCACTGTGAAGTTCTTTCACATATTTTAAAATGAGTTCTAGGCACTTAACAATTCTTCGTCTTTGGATGTAATAGTCATCTTGAACTCTAGCTAGTCCATTATTTGCATATCAAATATGACAGATTATTGTGTATTGACTTTTGCAACTTCTATTTTTCTGTATTGTTATTCTTTGCTTTTTATGATGAACTTTTTAGAGTCTTCTTTTTATATTATGTTATCTGAAGATAGTATCGTTTGATTATTTTACAATTTGGATACCTTTGGTTTCTTTTTTCTACCTCATTGATGTTGCTAGGACTTTTAACACTACATTGAATAAAAAGTAGAGTTAGTGGAAATCCTCGCCTTGACCCTGATCTCAGAGGAGACAATTTCCCCTTTCAACTATTCAGATTATACTGGATGCATTTAAAGATGGACATTATAAACACGGTTTCTGTAATATATTGAAGATTTTAGATATATTTTATAGTGTTGCTATGATTATACACACACTGTACATCAGATTTCATATTACAATAAACACAGCTTACGTTTAGGGTAGGGGATGGCTTACTGGAGCAATGCCTTTCTGGTATGAGGTTTAGGTATTCCACTGTGCTATGCTTTAGAGGTTGTCCCATACTAGGTCTTATTTCTTTCCTTTGTTATTGGTAGTTGTAGTGGGCATGTTTCTAGATTTTCTGAATAAATTTCAGTCTTGCACATGCACTGGAGCACGGAATTTGTGGCCATCATCTTCTTGGTTCTTTGCAGCTATAGTCATGGGTTCAGTGCATGACATTGACTGTAGTCCAGGAGTAGGAGTCCTGCCTGTTTCCTTTCCCAGCTGCAATAAGATCTACTAGTGTCAAAGGACGAAAACTATTCAAGCCCTTCCATGGGAAAGGCTTATTTATTTTTAACACAGATATTTTTAACACAGATATATATGTGATTGGTTTAAATTTGCTCCCAAAACACTTGTGTTTTGAGTTCTAATTCCCTAACTGAGACCTTGTTTGGAGACATGAAGTCATCACTGTAGGCATTAACACATTGGGAGCTATGTCTTTTAGAAAGGGAAAAAATCTGGACACGACAATAGAATAAAGTCACGTGAATATAAAATCAATGATGGGATGAAGCAGCAATCTGGAAAGGAATTTCTAAGTTGCCTGAAAACTTTCAAAGGCTAAGAATCTAGGGGTATGAGCGATCAGACAGTGGGGAGGGAGCTTGCTTTGCATGCAGCCTATCTGATTTTGATCTCTGACATTCCATATGGTCTCCCAAACCTGCAGAAATGATTTCCATGTGCAGATCTGAGGTAACCGCTGTGTGGCCCCCAAACAAAACCAAAACAGAACAGCTTTGTCTATAAGGATATTCCTTCTCATAGTCAGCAGAGGCAAACAACTCATGCCTGCTTCTTTTGTACGCTCGTACATTAGACATGCATCCTCCTGTATGATGAGGAAAGAAATACGTTATGACACCCAGTTGGTCTTAGGCACAATATTTCTAGCTGTTAATAAAGTCGGGCCTTTGTGGATTTCTGTGCTGTTAACCATAGCGATGATTTCTCATTCTTTCCACTCTGGGCTGCCTAATACTTCCTGAGTCTGTTTCCAGTCTGAGCACGTGATGCCATTTGTGAGCTAAGAGCCTGCAGAAGGCGTGGACTCCTCCATTTCTTAGCCTCCCCCCAAGAGGACATCCCCAAGGAAGAGTGTGGCCACGCCGCCAGTCTGCTCTCACCCTCACCACTTGCCAACCAACCGCTCTCGCCAACTCTTTGTGCTCCTGTCGGGTTTCCATCAGCCGAGGTAGGCTCTGACTCTGTGCTGCATGTCAAGCTCCTCTTTCGCGGCAGACCCTCCGCACCTGAGAGATGCTGCCACTGGCTGCTGTGTTGTCTTGGATATTTTTGAAGCATTCCAGGTTAAGTTACAAACTCATCGCTTTTCCCCTTTTAAGGCAGAGAGCAATGTAAAAGCGAGTAACCCCATCTCCTTCAAGTGGTAGATAAATTATGTATGCAACTGGTAGTTTTATGTTATTTGTTATTCATGTTTTGCCTTACTTTTTTTATGTCACATTTATTGTAATCTGTGTCAACTAATCCTTTATTCATAATAAGTTTAGAAAATTTAAGTTAGTATTTTAAATATCTATTTTACCTTTTTATATTTTTATTTCCTACAATTGACTATTCAATACTTCCATTTTTTTCTGAGGCAGTATGTTGGAGTTGAATCTTCTGAGTTCTAACTTCTAAGTCAATACTAATTGCTTTATGTAATTGATATTTGTTTCTTTTTTTGCTTTTTGGGTCACACTTGGCAATGCTGGTGGGGGGGTTACTTCTGACTCTGCACTCAGGAATTACCTCCTGGCAGTGCTCGGGAGACCAGATGGGATGCCAGGAATCAAACCCTGGTCAGCCTGTGTGCAAGGCAAATGCCCTACCCACTGGACTTTTGCTCCGGCTCCTGTAATTAATATTTGTCAGCATAATTTTGCATTCAGAACTATAATTGAGCACTTTATAAACCCCATTCATTGCAGGTACATGTATACCTGGGAACAAAGTCTGATGTTCTTTTGTTTCTTACCTTAAAAAATCTCATATATTATTAAATATTTTATTTTTTTCTGTTCATAATCCCAAACTCTGGAACAAATTAATCACTTTTCTCCATTACTTATGCATGTTATTATTTTATAAAAAGAGCAAATCATTATCTGACTGTGATCTCATTTAAAGAGACTTTTTAATTGACTTACTTCCCCTATTAAAGATTTTTCTTCTCTTTTTTAGAACTTCTATAACATTCATTATTTAGTAAGCAATCCTTTACTTAAGCAATATTGTATTTTTATGTTACATTTTTATCTAATTTAGTGACTTAGATCCAAGTTTTATTTCTATTTTAGGAAGGATATGAGAACTACATGTTATCAATACTTTGTGTTTTCCTGGAGGTTTTATTTAAACATCAATTTTAAAGATTTTTTGAAAGGGTGCTAGGCATTCATTCAGCTTGGTTCTCAATAGCTTATCTGGCTCTCAAGAACCATATAAACTAAATATTTCAAACAAAATTTCTACAGTTACAGTAAGGGATAGGATAAATTTATTTTATCTCCTTTGGTTAAATATATATATTTAATAGCTTCTGTGAGTCTGTAAATGACCATATAGTATAAAACTAAAATAAGAAAACATAATAATGGGCTAGTACAGTGGATAGGTTGCTTGCTTTGTGTGTGGCCAACTTGGGTTTGATTCTTGACACTCCATTTGGTCCCCTGAGCCCACCAGGAGTGACCCCTGACCACATACACAGGAGTAAGCACTGAACAGGGCTAGATGTGGCCCTCAAACAAAAAGAAAATAAAAAAGAAAGAGAAGAAACAAAATAGGAAAGGAAAACAGTGGTAATATCGTAACTTTCTGATTATTAGGATTCTGGCGTGAGCAGTTCTTATTAGTTGTCAAACCTTATTGAACATTTCCATTGCCTGCGATGGAAATAAAAGCTTTCAATTCCATTGTATTACTTTGGTTGAATACATACCTCTGCTCTTTTCCCATGGAAACAATTTGAAACTTTTAAAGGTGCTAAAATATTTAATGGATTTCAATTTTCACATTAGATTTCATTTGGAGCAAAATGGCCCGACCTTGTAATCAGATCTTGTTTATTGGGATTTGAGTTTGAGCAGTTTTCTCTACTACGGTTTGGTGTTCCCACGTGAATTCTACTTACTTCCTCTTTGTTGGCATTTTTAATTCAATATATTAATAGAACAAAGACAAATAGTAATTTTTTGATGAAAATGTAATTGGTAAAACAGAATGAAAGCAGTTGTTCATGCTAAAGTATTGCAAAGCTTTAATTGAAAATATTTGAATGTTTCCTTATTAGAACCAAAAGTCGCCATAGAAAAATGCCCAAAATGGTTACAAGAGCTTCAGAGTGGTTAGCAGTGAGCTATACCGCTCTGGGATCGCATGGTAAAATGTGCAAAATTTGGTTTAAGGCCAGAATGCAAGCTTTCAGGCTGAATTTAAAGTCAAACCATTTGAGTCTAAAGAAAGAATTTTGTCTGGAATATTTGTTCCTGACGTTATCTCTAGATAATTAAAGTCTTTATTTTCTGAACATCTATTTTGCTGTGTACTCTATAAGAAATTTCATGACTTTAATTTCATCTAACTTTCACATCCGTGATGGAAAGTCTTTCTTATCTGTCCTCTAGCCAGAAGGAGTGACTAACTCTCTGCCATTGTTGTAACACCACCATCACAACGCAAGTGTGCACACACACACACACACACACACACGTCAGATATCCAAATTTCCCCTGCTGGAAAACACTATGGAATGGGAACAGGGATGGAACTCTAGATTGTCTAGGTTCTACTTGTAAGGCACAGTGCCTTTTCCTTTATTTAAAACTGCATTCGGAAGCCACTTTTTAAGACAAATTGAGGATGAGAAGTGGAGAAAGCAAGTAAGACATGCTCGTTGAATACTATGTAAAAAATGTATTTTTGCTTACACATGTTTATTTTTACAAGTTACGATTCTACGTACTATGAGTGAAATCATTAACATTTTATAAATACTGTATTATATTTTGTGGTCCAATTAATCAGAAAGTCAATGATGTTACTCATATTTTGAAAATAATTCTGTGCCAATAAGCCAATAGTCCCTCATATTTATTGACTTTAATGTCTTCATTAATAAGTGTATAGAAAATATGTTGAAGTATATACTATATTTACCTTGTCAGTCACCACTGAAAAATATCTTCTCGAGATCTGAGCAGTTTTCCTTGAGATCTTTAGCACCCTCTGCTTCTGGTTGCATCAGAATAGTTTATATTGCTTATAAGTTACTTCTCTTTCACTGGCGGTGATTTCTCTTGCTTCACAATATATTTTGTATGTTCATTGCTTAAAAAAAATTCATTAAGGGGCAATAATATGACAGTTAAAGTGTTTGCATTGCTCACGGCCAGCCCGGGTTCAACTCCCATTTGGTCCCCTGAGCATCACCAGACATAATTCCTGAGTGCAGAGCTAGGAGTAACCCCCTAAGCATCACTGAGTGTGGTTCAAAATCTGAAAGGAAAGATTCCAGTAAGTCAAAAATCATTGCTTTTATGACCTTTCTTATCCTCGTATCATTATATCTTAAGATGTTTATTATGCCAAAATATTTAGATCATATGTAATAGTAAAAGAAATAGCTTTTGTCAGGTTTTTAGACATTTTCCAAAGAAGAAAAATTAAAAGACCCAATATTCATAAAATTGATATGCTTTAATGGACTCAATATGTAGACATCCAATTCTGTGTATCACTGAAGTTCATTTATCTCTTTAAATTGAGAATAGAGAATACTTTGACAAAGAAACAATGAAACCCTGTTCTCAACTAAACACTTAAAACTCACTTTCTCCATTATCACTGGAACAGAAAGTGGATGTGTGTCAGTCTTCATCCTGAGAAAAAACAACTGTACTTCCTTACACTGAAACCCATTGCAACTTTTTTTTTTTTTTTTTGAATGACACTCGGGATACTCCTTGGATCTGCAGTCAGGAATTACTCCTGGCAGTACTCAGGGAACTATATGGAATGCCAGGGATCAAGCCCGGGTCCACCTCCTGCAAGGCAAATGCCCTCCCAGCTGGACTATTGCTCCGCCCCCTCCTCTTTGCACCTTTTGACTCCTCTCTGATTCACCATTTCCTTCATGGAAAGGATAAGTCAAGATATGTAGTTTATGATCGGAATTGATAAAGGGGGTGAACTCATGTATGTTTAAGTAAACCGATTTCCATAGTGTATATTTTCCACAAACATTTTTATGCTTCTGACTTGTCACATTGTAGCAATGACATTGAATGCATTTCCCTGCTTATCTCTGCTTACACCGAAGAGGTCCAGAGCTCAGGCTGGTATTTCTGTTTGACACTTGCTGGACATTGATGTTGATATACATATAGAGTGGCAATAGGCACAAAGGAAACATCAATTTGTATGGAATATCTTTAGAAATTCTGTCTCTACTATGAATGTAAGGAATTCATTAGATTTTTCATTGGTTTCAGAAGATCTAACCTAAGTAACTGTTTAGTTCTTGTTATTCTCATCACAAACAATTGCTCTGTTTCACTATAAACTCCAAACGGCTAATACAATGATTAATGTCAGTTTGGTAAATCATGAGAGCAGAGAACTTTAATATAATTCTTTGTGATTTCAAGTTAATTTTAATTTATTGACTTCAATGAGAATAGTGGCTACACTGAATATTTTTTTTTTTGCAATTTAAAGCATTGATTTCCAAAGAATTACTTATGTAGCTACTGCTGGGAAGATTAGATATGAATGTATATACTAAATCTTCATGCCAATATTAGGCTATTCTTTACATATAAGGATACTGAGGTTTGAAAACTAAAATATACAAAAACCACACAAATATCATCAAAGTCAAAACTAAAACTCAGCTGTTACATTTTATAGGCATTCTACTTTTAATTCTTCAATGGTCCAGTTTTATAGATTTTTGTTACCTAGAAATTGTTATTATTTTGATAATCTGCTTAAATATAGGTCAGATGTTTCATGGAATGGAACTATACTGTAGTTATAACTATACTGTGTTCATTACTAGAAAAAGATGTATTCTTCACTAACTTTTCTCTATAATCTTGAAACTATCTTAATAATGTGTATGAATCATAGTATTTTATTTTTATAAAAATAGAAGGAGTCGTTCCCTGGCTCATTAGATTTCTCTCAGATATAAATATATTTTATATTGATGCCTACTACTTAAGATTTTTGCATTTAAGTTTATAGAAGACCATGATTTTTGTGCTACTTATTTTTATAATTTGTATTTCATATACCATCTGTTGATTTATATGGAACATATAAGATTTTCCTTACTACTCCATGTAAGACTTCCCTTACTGTCCTTTCCTAGTAACTTTATATATATTTGTTACTTATGTGCTCTCTTTTGGGGGTCTCTCAAATGGTGTTCAGGAGACCCAGGAGCCTCTTCTGGTTATTCTTGTCCAAATGGGCTCCGAAATGGTGTAGCAAGGCTGAGGTGTCAGGGATTAGCCAGGTAATGCCAGTTCTTGTGGGGAACTGTAGGGCTGTGCCCAGAGATTCTGTGGGGACGGTATTGTGCTGGGGATAAAATTTTGGTTGGCTACATGAAAGGTAAGTACCTTGGGCCCTGTGCTGTCTCTTTATCTTAGTGCTTATGTTATTATACTCATTCACAGCTCAGTTCCATATAAGTTATGATTAACATGCATTTACGCTAATAGTTTATTATAGCGGTGATCACTAATGCTTCTCTGAAATTTTGTGGATTATTCATCGTATCTAGTTTCTTGCATTGTCTAGCATTTGATCTAATATGATTAAACAGAATCCCTGAGCCAATGACAGCTCAGTGACTGAGTGATGCTTTACGTTCAATCAACCCTGGTTCAATCCCTGATACTCCATATTGTAATCTGAGTACTACGAGGAGTGATCACTGAGGGACGAACCAGAAGTAATTTCAAGAACCCCTGATTATAGAACACCAAAAAACAAACAAAAACCAAGTGGAATCCTCCTTCCCTAACTAAATGGACTTGGTGTCTAGCCCTGTTAAAGGCTCTTATTCTGGATTTCTCTTTAACTTCACTTTAAAGTCATTCTTCCATTTCCATAAATCCATATCATATTTCAAAACAATTTGAATCCTCCATGAAATACTCATTCTTCAGCATCTTGCTGAAAATATAAGTGAAATTGGGTTGTTTTGTTTATCACATTAGGTCTCCTGGATCACTTCAGAGATTAAAGAACTTTTCAACTTTGATTACTTTCTTACAATTTCTTTCCTGTCCTGGCATTCCTATGATGAAAGGTATTATATCTTGTTGATACTATAAAATATAAGTCTTAGATTCTCTTCGTTAATAAAAGTTCTCTTATAGGGGCCAGAGCCATAGTGCATCAAGTGGGGTGTTTGCCTTGCATGCAGCTGACCCAGTTTCAATCCCTGACATCCCATATTGTCCTCCAAACATTGTCAGGAGTGATTCCTCAGTTCATAGTTAGTAGTAACTCCTGAATATTGTCAGGTGTGACCAAGAAGGACAAAATATATTCTCTTATTAGCTCTTCTTTATTAATGCTGTTATTTGCCTTGAACTTAAGGTCACCAATATTATTTTTGATTTCTATCAATCAGCTTCCGAAGTTCAACTAATATGTTTTTCTAACTTTCCCTTTTATACGTGAATGGTTTTTTAAATTTTTAAATCAATGTTTCTTCATGTTTCTTGATTATCTCTCAATTCCCTGGTAATTATTTTTTTTCAGTTCAGCAAGCATTGAGAGCATGGTTGAACAGCGAAGGATTCCCAATTTTAGGCTGATAGTAAATTCTGATATAAATGGGACTATTCTGTCTATTGATTCTGGCTTCTGTATGTCTGTTAAACCTCTTGAAGTCCCCCCTCCCTTTTTGTTTTTTTTGTTATAACTGGTACTACCTGAGAACTAATGATGAAGCTGCTTTTTTGTAAGATCAGCCAGTGGTGCTCAGAGCTCACTTTTAGCACTCTACTCAAGGATCACTCCTGGAGGGGTTTTGGGAAACCATGTGAGTGCCAGGTATTTCCCAGGTTAGCCATTGACAAGGCAGGTTTGTTGCCTTCCATACTCTGGCTCCCCCCCCCTCACACCATGAGGGCCGCCAACATCTGGACTCCACAGCTCATCAGAGCTCCACTCAGCAGAAAAGTTGATCTTTCCCCGTTGCAGTTCATCAATAAATGCATGAGATGAGAGGCTACTAGAGAGTATCCCACCCACACGGCAGAGTCTGGCTAGCTACCTGTGTCATATTTGATAAGCCAAAAACCAGTAATAATTATAGACCTCATTCCCATGACCTAAAGGAATGGTTTAAGGCTCTTTATGTTCCTGGAGGAGTGAGCAGATGCTGTTGGGCTACACTAGCATGTGACAGGACATATGGAAATGTTACTGGTGTCCGCTCCAGCAAATCGATGAACAACAGGAAGACAAGGGATACTATGGCTCCGCCCAATGGTAGAGGCCTTTGAGTTCTAGCTGACCTGACCAGTGACCTGGTACACCTCTTTGCTAGACCAGGTTGGCACCTGCAACTACAGACTTCTGACAGCCATTGGGGGCTTTGAAAAGTTTTCTGAAATAATTACTGAATCAACTGGTATCTGTATCTTGACTTGTGTTGTCTGGGACACATAAAGGGGTTCGTGGTCCCTGATCCCCTTTAGTGGGATACCTCTGAGATCTCCAGATCCACCTTTGCTGGCAGCTGCTGCCGTGACACTGATCTGAATAGTTGACGGTTCCTGAAGCTTGAGGTCATCTGAACCCAGTCACAGCTTTTCTGCAACTGGCCTTCCTAGATATTGGGAGATAATGTGCTTTTGACAATGCCAGTTTAGGGATGAAGACTGAATCATTGCCTGAAACTTGGGTCTCCCTTCTGGGGTATGTGCTATGGCTGCTGAGGTGACAGCTCCTAGTTACAGCACCTGTAACTTGAGGGAAAGCCGGTGCTGTGTTCTGGGTACTTCTCACTCTCAGGGTCTTGTCACAGCAGTTGTAGATAGGAAGCTGAAACTTTACAGTCTTGGCACTGTGTCTTCGGTCATAGACTGGAAGTTAAGTCCAGGACACCCATGTTGGGGGAAACATTCTTTGAGTCAGCCTGCTGATATTGCAAACATGATAGTTCTCACCAAGGATGTGACAGTATTGGTGCAGAGCAGAGCCTGTGACTACTGAGCCCAACTCCTCAGGAAAGAGCGCTTCTAGACCTGATCAGCTGCAGCTGCACCCTTTGTTGTATTTAGCAAGTACTGATACATTTTCCAGCTTAGCACATGCAGGTACAGAGCTGAATCCAAAAGTTTTGTGCTTAACACACTGCTATAAATTGTTGGGCAGGATGGGGCAGGTGAGCCTGTTAGGGGCGAAGCTGAGGTTGCAGTCATATGGTGGGGCCGAACCTGTAACTTTGTTGAATGCAGCTGATGTCAGGAGTTGCTCCCCCCTAGTTGTGACAGAAGCTGCAGCCCACTGTGTTGGGTCTAAGTTCCATGTCCTTCTAACTCAATGAGTGCCATGTAGTGCAACTTTCAGATTAACCTTTGTACTCAGCACACTGCTCCTATTTCAGTGTCTTGAGTGAAGGAACAGCTTGCGGTCACCTTTCCTCTCTTAGTCTCTGCTTATACTATAGCTATACAAGGGGAAGAGCTTTTTCAGTACTGAAATTGCCTTTAACTCTGTTCAAGGATGTCAAAGCTCTCCGAGCAATGACTGTACTCCCAGTTGGTATTCTCAAGAAAGTCTGTTCTTGGAAGCGATGGTTAGTTCAGTGACTCTTCTACAAATTATTTCTGTTAATTATGCAGGAGTACTCAGAGAAATGTTAATTTTTGGCCATCAAGCTCCCACTCTTTTAGGGTTTTTTTAAAATAGTGCATTTAAAAAAATTTATGTTTTTTAATTTTCATTGATCTCAAAAATTTTTTTAAATTTCCTTCAGATGTTTAATTTGAACATTAGTCTCTTAAGTTTATCATTTAATTTCTTTATTTGGAAAGAAATATGGCCGGACTCAGAGTGGAGTTTTGGGCCCTGCCCTTTCCTCCGCCTCCATGCCAGTTGCCCTGGAAGAGAGAGACCCACCCATGCCAGACCCAAATGTCCCTTGGCATGTGATATTTTTATAGGATACTGAATTTTGCATAAGGTTCTTCCCAATTTCTTTCACATTTATACATAGTAAAAGTTATAGACATGTATTAACTGATACCAGTAAGCCTGGCAAGAAGCCAGAACAAACCACACATCATGCAGTTAGTCATTCTCAACATGCAGACTCCATAGTTCCTCAGAGCTCCATCCAAGAGAAAATCTGATCTTCCCCCTTTAAGTTTCATCAGTAAATGCTCGGGTTGAAAGCCTTCTACTGAGACTATACCACCTACATGATAAAGCTTGCGAAGCTACCGTATTTTATTTACTTTTTATGCTAAAGACTAGTAACTTTTGTGGACCTCAGTTCCATAACCTGAAGAATGGTTTCGGCTCCTCCTCCTGTCCCTGTAGCAAGGAGATGCCCTTGGGTTGCACTTGCTTGTGACAGGACTAATGGAGATGTTACTAGTGCTCACTCGAGCAAATCGATTGAACAATGGGAAGACAGTGATACAGTGATTCTTTATTTAGAATCAGTTTATTTCTAGTTTTTAATACTGCTATTAGTTGTACTTATTTATAATCACTTTTTCCTGTTGTTCATCGATTTGCTCGAGTGGGCACCAGTAACATCTCCATATATCCTGTTGCATCATAGTGTAGCCCAAGGGTATCTGCTCGCTCTAGAAAATGAAGAGCCTCAAACAATTTCTTCAGGTCATGGGTATGAGGTCTATCATGGTTATTGGTCTTTGGCATATCAAATATGACACAGGTAGCTTGCCAGGCTCTGCCGTGCAGGTGGTATACTCTCAGTAGTAGGTTCTCATCTCGTGCATTTACTGATGAACCACAATGGGGAGAGATTGGCTTTTCTCTTGGGTGGAGCTCTGACGAGCTGTGGAGTCTGGATTTTGAAAATGGCAGCCCTCATGGTGTGGGGGTTCCTCTGGCTTCTTGGAGGCTCTGGTTGGCTTTTTCGCTATTTGCCAACTTATTTATAATCAATTTTATTTCTAGTTTCTTAATATTGTATTAGTGGTGCTTGATTTGAGTTGCTAATCCAAGTATCTACCTGCCCCTCTTTTTATTTCACTAAACTTTTGTCTTGTTAGAAGCTATAAAATTCCATAACAAAACTATCTTTATCAGACTTTTTTTAATGCTGAGAGAATATCAGACACAATTCTGGTCAATGTGCTACATTTGGAAATTATTGGGTATCATTTACAGTATGAAAGCCCTTAAGAGAGAAGACAGTCTCAGTCAGTGACTCTACCCTCACTTCATTATTTTTTACCTTCACTTCTCTTTACACAATTTTTCAGGAAATTATGTGTGATCTTTGAAACAGAACCATTTTGTATCTTTGGGAAAATGTCGAATTACCCACAGACCACCATGCTGTCTGTTTCTGAAACACTGAAGCAGTGGTTACTGGGCACTGTTTTCTGTATAGAAAAGACAAAGCCCTGCTGAGTTCTAAACTGACTCTGACTTTGTTCTTTTGTACACAACTCTGACTAATAAAGAACAACATGAGGGATCAGGGAGCTAGTCGAGCAGGTAACTTATACCTTGGCGTGTGACCAACCTGGGCTTGCTCTCTCATATCTCTTATGGTCCCCCACACCCACCAAAATTGGTTTTTTTCTTAGATGTTATATAATGAAAATAAATGACAACTGACTTCAACATGTTTGATTTTTATAGAAAAATTCTAAAAATATTTATTAATCGCAATTTGTTTTCTTTGAGTAAAATGAAAAATAACTAACTTATTGCAAAGATTATTTATTATTATTATTATTATTATTATCATTGTGGCTTTTTGGGTCATAGCCAGCAATGTTTAGGGGTTATTCCTGCCTCTTCATTCAGGAGTTACCCGAGGGTACTTCGGGGTGGGGGGGGGACTCTGGCAGTACTCAGGGAACAGAAATTAGTTATTGCAATTTGCCTAATTTTTCTAGATACAAAAATACAATAATTGATCACTTGATCACTTGATCACTTGACTCCCGTTATTCATCGACTTGCTGGAGGCGGGCGCCAGTAGTAACATTTCCATTGGACCCTGTCACGTGCCAATAGCATCTGGTTGATTCAGGAATATAAAGAGCCTCAAACCATTCCTTCAGGGTCTTGGCGAAGTCTGACCATCTTGTAGATGGGCGGCCACGTAATCTTTTGACATCCCTTGGGATCCAGTTGGTAATGGCTCTAGTCCAGCGGTCATCTCCAAATCGCATTGCATGTCTAGCTCATCTGATTTTCGATGCCTTGGCAAACGAGACAATATTCCTGATTCTGGAACAGTGACGGAGGTCAGAACTCTGGATTCCTTCTCTCACTTGAGTGAGGCGTGAGCATAGCTCTTTCCATTCCTCTCTGGGAGACCCGAATAGCATTCTCATCCTGCTTTCATAGGGCCCAGGTCTCTGAGGCGTATGTCAAGGCAGGGAGAACAGTGGAGTCGAAGAGATGTGCCTGGATCCGGAGGTTCTTTGTTCTTTTGGCTATTTCCTTGATGTTTTTGAAAGCAGTCCATGCTGCTCTCTTCCTCCTGCACAGCTCAGGTTTTAGGTCGTTCATCATGTTGATTTCTTGACCTAGGTACACATAACTGCTGCATTCAGAGATGTTTGTTCCATTGAGAGTGAATGGGGCCTCTGGAACTAGTTCAATTTTCATAAACATAGTTTTCTTTAGATTCAGCTGTAGACCTATCTTTCCACATTCTTGATCAAAGTCAGCCAGCATTTGTGCCGCTTGACTAATGTTTGGTGTTATTAGGACGATGTCATCAGCAGCGCGAGGTGGTGTAGTTGCCGACCGCCTATCTTCACTCCCATTCCTTCCCATTCTAATTGTCTCATGATGTTCTCTAGGGTGGCGCTGAAGAGTTTTGGTGAAATGGTATCACCCTGTCGAACCCCTCTTTTGACATCAATGATCACTTCCTTGTAGAACGGTGAGATCCTGGTGGTGAATCCGTAATACAGCTCACGAAGGATCATGATGTATTGGGTTTGAATGCCCTGTTTGGCTAGGGCTCCAATGACCACTTCTGTCTCCACAGAATCAAAGGCCTTCTTTAAATCAATGAATGTGAAACAGAGCGGCATCTTCTACTCACCCTGAGGTTTGTAGGGAGTACAATAATTATGGAAGGGGAAATAAAAGTAACTATAATAAATAGATCCAAATTTACCTTAAGCTAATATAGCAGAAGGAATAAATTTCATTAGAAATTTTGAATTAAAACTAGAACTTTGGTGTAGGGTAGTTGGCACTGATGAAGGGGTTGGTGTTGGAACAATATATGCCCGGAAGTCAATCATAAATTTATTTGTAAGTTTATAATTCACAGTGATCAATAAAAAGAAAGAAAAATATCTCTTTGGCATTATGTAGTTAATATTTTTAAACATCCCACATTGATTGTGCTAAATTTCAGTTTAAATTTTCTAAGAGGTCTATTGTATCACAAAATATAAGTGAAGAGGTCTATATCCAGATAGAAAAGATAAAGGTTCAAAACTGAGAGTTGGGGTGATAGTACAATAGTTAGGGCATCTGTCTTATATACACCCCAACTGGGTCCAATTCCCCAGCATTCCATATGGTTCCTTGGGAACAGCCAGGGCAATTCCTGAGGGCAGAACCTGAAGTAACCACTGAGCATCACTGGTTATGATCCAAAAAGCTAAATGTAATGTAATGAAAATTAAAAATGAATAATCTTTCCAATAAGTCATTTAAAAAATTTTGGTAAAGAAAACACTCATGAAGTTGCCTCGATTCTATTATATAAAATCACAATGAAAAATCCTAATTAATGGAATGTATTACAGAAGGGTAAATCACAAGAGAAGCAAAGCACAATTCCCTTTTCAAATTATTTTAATGTATGCAATATAACCATGAAAATACTGAATATAGAGTCCTTAAAAAAGTATGAGAGGAGGAAATCAGAACTTGACCCGAGTACAAGTTCATAATTAATAAGAGAAATAAAAGGAGTAAGATTAATACTTAGATAAAACCTATCTCAGGTTTGCTCATTTCTTCTAAACACGTGCTTATTCCTCTTACATGAAACTAAGAGTAGTCAAAATTTGCTGACGGATATTTTGACACATTTTAGTCAGCTTGAGTCGCAGTAACAAAACCCATAATCAGGATAGGGGTGTTCACAGGCACCATTGACTAAGGTGCTAGGAACATCCCATATGTTCAGGTGCTCAAATGATATCATAGATTGGGGTGCTCATACCAAAGAAATTAATACTTAGAGTTGTGCCGGAGATTGGCAAGTCCAAGGTCAAGGTTCCTGATGGTAATTGTTATTCTGAAGTTTCCTCTCTTGATACATAGGTGGCCACCATTCCTGATCTTTCCCTGTACAGAGCCCGGAACACTGGAGCATCAGGGTGGTTTAGAAGAATCTCGTCTTTACCAGGATCCCTGA
Source organism: Cryptotis parvus (assembly GCA_021461705.1). Classification (NCBI taxonomy): domain Eukaryota; kingdom Metazoa; phylum Chordata; class Mammalia; order Eulipotyphla; family Soricidae; genus Cryptotis; species Cryptotis parvus. The sequence goes on from JAJIBD010009852.1 coordinate 111,867, forward strand.
ACCATTATGTCCTAGATAAGTCCCAAATACCTTTCAATAGACTCAGGATTCAAGTATTGCTACAGTGGGAGTAGACTTCAACAGAGGCAATTTATTAGGCCACAAGCATTTTTTTCTAGCTCGATGAAAGGACTCTTATTGTGGTTGCTGAATTGATTTATTTAAAATTTATTAGCTTCATGAGTACATGGAAATACTTATTTTAATCTAATGCACTCATATTTTCATCTATTTAAATAGGTCTGGATTAAGACCTTTTAAGCTTTTAGACTTATTTGAGAATGCCTATGGGTGAATAATGTTTGCTTAGATTCACAGGGGTTTTCCCTTACTTTTTATTTGCTTTTGTGATATTAGCCACAATGACGAGGACAGAGAGTTGAAGGTTTCTGGACCCTTTGGTTGCTGTTGTCATCTCTGCTATGCATTTGCTGATAGCCAATGACTTTTGGTATCATTATCTTTACTCTTGTTTTTCACCCAGAACTCATAACTCATAAAAGTTAGTCTACACGTGAGTATTCCCAGGGCTTACTCCTAGCTATGCTCTCAGGGATCACTCCTGACTGGGCTCAGGGTACAGGGATAGGACCCGGTCTGCCACAAGCAAGGCAAACACCCTCTCTCTGGCCCTTATATTCCATTTCACTTTATATAGTGAAGGTAAAATGAGTTAACATTTATGTTGGTAGCATGCCAAGTTCTTATGTGATGTGAGGAAAAGTGGGTATATTTGCCATATGTGATATAATTCTCAGTGGTGAGTTTTATCTGCCAATAAATGGTTCAACAAAAAAGAAATAATCTCCCTCATCCCTCCTTGCAAAAACACATAAAAATCTGTGGGCACTGACCTCTGAATAGACTGAATTGCCTATAAATAAATTTTTATGAATTATTTTTTTTCTTTATACCATCCCACTTTCTGTAAAACTTAGGATGGAATTATGCCTAAATTCTCACAGTCCTTCAGGAGAGCTCTAAGCACATGGACTTTTAATTCATCAGTGAGGGAAATGAGGTTGCCTGTATATGATATTTTACCCAGAAATTTACTGTCCAAGATCTCCTGTTCTGTTATTTGAGGCCTGAAGCTCAGTACTCATTCTACTTAGGTATGTTAACTCCAACATGAAATTTACCTTTGAATCTCTTAAAAGATGAAAAGAATATCACAGCAGGGGACCTTGTAGTCAAAAACTTCTTTTAACAAGAAGTAACAAGGAAATTTTAGGGCCTACCTTTGATGAAGAAGAGGCAAGGAAATTCTCTCTTTGGGGTTCTTTGCCTGAAAAATGGAAAATTCCTTGTTTGGGGTTCTTAGCCTGAATAAGCATTTTTTGGTGCTGTTCAAAGGTGGTTAAGGAAGAGAAGGTCCGCCAGGATCGAGGAAGGGCTTTGAGTATTTCTTTGACTCATAACAATGAAGTCAAGTAATTAGTACTGTGCCGTGAGAGCAAAGAAATGATCGATTTCTTACTGTGTGCTTTTTTTTTGGGGGAGGAATTTTTTCCAAGCTGTGCTTATGAGGCCTGGGTCATCCTTGGCTGGCCAGGCTGGTTGTTGGGTGTGAGTACTGCAGGGAAGCAAGGCTGCTCAGGTTCTGGGGTGCTGGAGAGCTCGTGGCCTGAATGCTGGTCCCTGGAGTCTCCCAGGGACAAGCATTCAAGGGACCCTGTAGTGCTGGGGATTAACCATATGGCATATGCCTTAATTAACCCCTGGATCCTCACTGAGCAGAGTGCTGAAATGATCAGCGTGTCTGCCTTTGTTTTTAGAGTAGCTGTTATGGAAAATATATTAAAAAGAAAGTACTATAAACATTAAACTAGTCCCGGGTATAAGAATACATGCAGTGATGTTCAGGCCAGTTGCTCTTTGAAGCATAGGAGCGGAGGTTTGTGGCAGGGTCGTGTTGAATGTAGATGAGGAACACATTTCACATGGGCTTTAAAGTTCAAATTGCAGCTACTGGGAGAGAGAACTCAGTGGCTGGCCACAGGCTTTGCAAGCAGGTGGCTGCTTTCCATCCTAGCACTGCCAGGAATAACCCTTACGCTGAGCTGGGAGTAACCTCCCAGTACCAAGGGGTGAATCTCAATCCCTCTTTTACCCTAAAAGTTCAATTCCAAAACCCACTTTACAATAATTTGTAACCCATGAGTTAAGGTTTTTATTTACCTTTATCACCTACCTTTTCCTTCTAACTCAGAATATGATATCTAAGAGAGGAAATTAAATGAAGAGCCTATTTTTTATTGAAGAATTCTTAACATTCAAAAGGAAAGGAGTAGACTCTAACGACACTTAACTCTGCCCTCTGCTTCACATTCATGCTAAGCAAACGCTACTCATGTCGATGATGTTATGCGATCAGTTACAAGAGTTATGCTGCTTTCATATTTAATAATTAATGTCTTTAGATTGAAACTCAGATTAATGATTTCTTCATTAAAGAAAATGTGCACATTAAAGAACACAGATCTTGAGCATACAGCAAGATGTATGTTTACAAAGCAAACTAGCACTATTTTCACAACCTGAAGTATGTGCATTTAGTATTGAATTCTCTACTGTACTTATCATTTCTACAAGCAACCACTATTCTGCCTCTGACCCTTATGATAGCACTTCATCATAATTGCTTTGGCCTGGCTTAAAAGAAACAGTAATGGGGAAGAGAGAGCTTGTGAAAGGGGCCTGAATAAATAATACAACAGGTAGGGTGGTTGCTTTGCAGAGACTGACCTAGGTTCAATCCCTAACACCCCTAAGGGCACCTGAGCACCACCGGGAGTTAATTCCTGAGTGTAAAGTCAGGATTAACCACTGAGTCTCTGGTTGTGACCAACTCTCCACCCTCAAAAAAAAAATGAATGTAAAAGAGTTTAGCCAGTTTCTCTCTAAGATAGAATCAGGCAGGAGACTGAGTTAATTACAATAGTCAAGAAACTGTTCTGTTTTAATATTGTTTGGTTAATTCAAAATCAAAATGGGCTCTTAGGTTATATTTATAATAGTAAAATAGCCTTTAATTGCCCATGAATCAGTTTCATTAAAGAGTACTGGATCCAGATTAAAATGGAAAAGGTCTCTCATACAAGTTGCTTGATAAGTTTTGTGTTTCATGGATATGGTATGTAGTCTTGTGTGTACTTTAACCGCATAATGAAAGACTCATTTAAAAGTTTTCCTCAAATAACATCTATTTCCATTCTGCTTCTGTATTAATGATTTCTCTACCGTACAGTATTCGTAGAAAGTCTAATTAATAGGTGTTGCACTGAACTATATTTTTGAGTGTCTTATTGATCTTTTTAATGGAGGACTTAAATGCTTTTATTAGACTGCACCAGGATTTTGCTTTAAACTTTCCATCATTGTTCATTTAATAAAAACTTTATTGGATTTTCTGACAAGAAACTCAGCAGGAGATCCCTTCTTTCATTAGAAAATATAAAATGCTCATGGGAGTGAATGAGTTAGCTTCCCTGTTTTCTAATTCATCAGACAGTTTTTAGTATTTGGCAAGTGGGACTTTAGGCAGGCTGGAAATTATCTTGTATTTTCCTTTTCTTGATAATCCATAATTTTATACTATTTTATATTTGCACAGTCCAATCTTGGAATTTTTATAGAATGCATAATAATTTGTAGAAGATAAGTAAAATATCCCATTTCTGTCCAAGAATAAAATGCATGGTGAATAATTTTTCTAAATTGCATTCTACCTGATGATATTTTAATTTTACAGCAGCTGTAAGACAGATAGATTCACTTCCACTTATTAGATCTATAATCTGATTTTGGCTTTTGGGAATTTGTGTTTTGGTTTTTGTTTTTTTTCTCCAAAACTTTTCATATGAGTACATTTTAATATGCATAGAACCCACACTGTCTGGAGCTAAGAAAATAATTCTTATGTAAATGAATTGCTTAAAATTCTGAATAGCAGTTTCAGACAAATGGAGGAGAAATGACAGGGAATTAAAATTTTGGAGGAATATTTCAGTATGGTAATTGGATTCAAGTAGTTTATTTTTCTGGAGAACATTAAAGACCTCTCACAAGCTTGTGCCCAGATTAAGTGAAAGTTACAAGACATACATTTGAATATATTGAAGCTTGAAATTTTTTCCTAACTGATTTAAATATATAATTTCTACATTCATCATAATTTACTGCCTTTTTATATCTCAGTCTTTACAATACCAGTTACGTGAGCAGGAATGGCAATCAAAACTTCGATCAAATTGTCTGGTGGGCGACAGCTGGCCAAGTGAAATGGGAATGGTCAAGCCCGCCTTATTTCTGGCCTCTTACGGCTAATGCTGAACCCTTAGAACAGACTCGTTAATTACTTCTCTCATTTTTCCTCATGGACCGAAATAAGACTAAAATGATTTTTCTCTGAGGCATGAGTTCTTCTTTTGCTCCACGAAGCAGCTGGATCTTAGAACATTATCAATTATCTTTCTACTCTTCTATTTTCTTCAGTAGTGAAATAAAGACTACATCAGTCTTTAAAATACAGTTGATAAAAAATATTCTCTAAATGTGTTTATTCAGAAAAGACCAAAGCATTATTTAAGCATCTATATTTTTAGCAAATATGGCAAAATATAAAATTATGATTGTTGAAATAAGTAGAAAACAAATCTTAGAAGAACGTGTAATTATAAAGGTAGAATTAAAATGTATAGCCTAATTTCTTTTTATTTCACTTGATCACTTGACATCCCGTTATTCATCAATTTGCTTGTTATTCATCAATTTGCTCCCTCCCATAGCGGGGATCTTTTTTCTTTTTCTTTGTTTTTTTTTTTTTTTTTTTTTGCTTTATGGGTCACACTCGGCATGCTCAGGAGTTACTCCTGGCTCTGCACTCAGGAATTACCTCTGGCGGTGCTCGGGGGACCATATGGGATGACGGGGATCAAACCTGGGCTTGCACAGGCCGGCCGCAGTGCAAGGCAAATGCCCTACCTGCTGGGCTATTGCTCCTGACCCCTAACAGGGATCTTTAAAAGGGATTTTGTTGGTGCCTCAGAAACCGAGTTAGTATGCCACTCACACAGCAAACCTGGCAAGCTGTAACTGGTATGCCAAATAACCAGTAACAATTATATTAGGTCATTCCCATGACCTAATATAATTGTCTAAGGCTTTATGTTCCTGGAGCAAGCAGATGCCCTTGGGCTCTACTAGCATGAAACAGGACATATGGAGATATTACTGAAATCCCACTCGAGCAAATAGATGATGAACGGGAAGATAGTGAAGATAGTGATTGCCAGTTTACCCAACACTGAATATTAGAGTGTGTAATATTAAAATATTAACTAATTTTATATTCACTTGTATCACTTATCTTCCCGTTGTTCATGGATTTGCTCGAGCAGGCACCAATAACATCTCCATAAGGGTATCCCAAGGGCATCTGCTTGCTCCAGGGACAGGCAGAATCTCAAACCATTCCTTCAGGTCATGGGAATTAGGTCCAAAATTGTTACTGGGTTTTTTGGCATATCAAATAAAACGTGGGTAGCTTGCCAGGCTCTGCCATGTAGGTGGTACACTCTCAGTAGAAGGCTCTGATCTCGAGCATTTACTGATGAAACTTAAAGAGGAAAGATATTAACCATATTAAAATTATGGTTATATTAACCATATTAAAATTATAAAATTCTATATCTCTTGATAAAAAGAGCTAATAATGAATGAGCAGGAGCACTTTCATTTTATAAAAGGTCATAACTTTAGGGGCCAGAGAAAATAGGGCAACATGTGGGGGCTTGCTTCAGTGTAGTCCTCCCACATTCAATCTCTGGCACCCCAGATGTTCCCCCATGAGAACCACCAGGAGTGCTTCCTGAGCATACATGGGGTGGCACAAATATGGAAATAACTGCAACTATAAATGCACACTAATATTCATATTTAGCATATAGTAAAAATATTTCCATTAACATGAAAGCTGAGTAAACATTCAGGATTTTATAATATATCCCAGTCAATCTCACAATGTTCTACTAAAGAGATATTTAGAAAGCTATTACTAATTTGTTGGCAAAAATTATTTCTCTTCAAAGAACTGAATACAATTAATGAACAATTACTTTAAGAAAAGATTTTCACAACACAGCTGGATATGTATATCAGTGTACCAAAGCGATATCCTAGTAACTGAAATATAAAATAAAAATGCATTTATAAAAGCAACAAAATTTAAAGTAGCAAAGAATAAACAAAAAAAATAAAAATTTTTAAATGAATTATAGGCATTAAAGAATGCCATACTTCAGAGTTGTATCATTTTGAGGAAACATACTGCATCAATTTTCTTTCAAATTGTTTATAAATCTGTATAATAAAAAATCAAATACTATAATCTATTGATTGCTATCGCAAATTATTCACAGCACAGATGTTTCTGGTAAATTCAGGGATATATAAACCAAACCAAGCAATATTTTATAAAGAGAAAAATTAAAGAACTTACCAGTTATCAGAATATATTATAGTTATAATATAGCATAAATATATAATTTGTAAATTATATTAACATATAAGTAACACAATATATTTAAAACCCATGCTATTGGATCATATAGAGAAAAAGTCCAAATGGCTTTTTATTCTACTCACTTAGTTTTGTTTTTGGGGTGACACCTGGCTCTACTCAGGAATTATTCCTGATTCTGCACTCAGGGATCACTCTGTCAGATCTAAGGGAACCACAGAGTACTTCGGATAAAACACAGGTTAGTTGGATTACAGGGCAAGCGCCCTATCATCTGTATTCCACACTGGTGCCCACCAGATGCCATTTTCAAAGAATCTTATACATAGGATTAGAAAGAATCTAGGAATAAGAATTCTTAGAAGAAATATCAGAATATGTTGGCATTAGTAGTTAAAGTATATTGATAGAGTATCATAGTGGATGACATTTAAGTTCATAATGAAAATATGATTCCATTTTTGTGGTGTGGGGAGAATGGTGTGTTCTAGTTAATTCGTGTTTCAAATGGATTAAAAAAATCTAAGTACAGAAGAAAACCTATTAGTTCTTGTTGCTCAGGTTTCCCCTTAACTAGCTTTGCAGCGGAGTCCTGCATGCTCACGATCCCGAGGGCAGCTCATCTCCCTTCATGCCAACATCACTGTCATTTTCACAGCATGCCAACTCTCAGATAGATTCCACTACATTACTACTTTTCTTCACATAGTAAAATATTAAACATAATAATGGTATTATTTTTTTTTTGATGCCTTGGCAAACGAGACAGCATTCCTGATTCTGGAATAGCGACGGAGGTCAGAACTCTGATTCCTTCTCTCACTTGGAGTGAGACGTGATATTCCAAGCATAGCTCTTTCGATTCCTCTCTGGGAGACCGAATAGCATTCTCATCCTGCTTTCAAGTAGGGCCCAGCTCTCTGAGGCATATGTTAATGCAAGGAGAATTGTGGAGTCAAAGAGATGTGCCCAGAGCCGGAGGTTCTTTGTCCCTTTAGCTATTTCTTCAATGCCTTTGAAGGCATTCCATGCTGCACTCTTCCTCCGCTGCAGCTCAGGTTTTAGGTCATTCATCATGTTGATTTCTCGACCTAGGTACACATAACTGCTGCATTCAGAGATGCTTGTTCCATTAAGAGTAAATGGGGCCTCAGGAACTAGATCATTTTTCATGAACATGGCTTTCTTTAGAATCAGCTGTAGTCCTATCTTTCCACATTCTCGGTCAAAGTCAGCCAGCATTTGTGCCGCTTGGCTAATATTTAGTGTTATTAGAACGATGTCATCAGCGAAGCGGAGGTGGTGTAGTTGCCAACCATCTATCTTCACTCCCATTCCTTCCCATTCTAATTGTCTCATGATGTTCTCAGGGGTGGCGCTGAAGAGTTTTGGTGAAATGGTTTCACCCTGTCAAACCCCCCCTTTGACATCAATGATCACTTCTTTGTAGAATGGTGAGATCCTGGTGGTGAATCAGTAATACAGCTCACGAAGGATCTTGATGTATTGAGTTTGAACACTCTGTTTGGCTAGGGCTTCGATGACTGCTTCATTCTCCACAGAATCAAAGACTTTCTGTAAATCAATGAACGTGAGACAGAGTGGCATCTTGTACTCCCTACAAACCTCAATGAGCTTGGTTACTGTGTGGATATGGTCAGTTGTGCTGAATCCTGCTTGTTCGCATGGTTGTACTTCATCTAGTGTTCTGCTAATCCTGTTCAGGATGACTCGTATAAACAGCTTGTAGATGACAGACAACAGGCAGAAGGGGAGATAGTTGCCGATGTCGTGATTGTCTCCCTTCTTGAACAGTAGAACTGTCCTGCTGGTTTTCCATTGGGAGGGCACCTTGCATTCGGACAGGTAGCGTGTGAAGAGCCGAGCTAGTGTATTGATGAATACCGATGGCAGATTCTTCAGGTGTTCGGGTCTGACTTTGTCTGGGCCAGGTGCTGTTCCCTTCTTTACCAACGAGATGGCATGTCAGATTTCAGAAGGGAGAACGTTGGGAATGACATATCCATATTGTGGAATTTGGTATTTGGGCAGGTGGATGTGGCTATCAAAGAGATTTGAGTAGAAGTCCTGGATAATCTTCTCCATTGCCTTTCTGGAAGATGTGATAGATCCATCAGGGCATCGGAGGGTAGTCATCTTGGTCTTATAGTTGGCGAAGGACAGGCGGGCAGTGTGAATGCTTTACCTGGCTTCTGCTGCATCTTCCAGTATTTCTGCTCTTCTGTCTTTGAGGTCTTCTTTTTATTGCTTCTCTGCACCGTTTAGCAAGCTTGGACGCTAGCATTTGGTCTCCCTGAGGCTCACGCCTTGCCACGTTGGCGAATGAGCTCGAGAGTTTCTGAAGACAAGCATCCTTTTGTGTCTTTCTCTCTCTCTCGGCATTCTTCACACAATCATGGAGGTGCTGAACAGTCGGTTGTATTCTTCATCGATGTCGCCAATGATGGTATCTTCCCATGTTGCTGCAATGGTGCCAAAGAGTTCCCAGTTGGTGGTCGTTCTGGGAGTTCTCTTCTTAAACTTTGCAGCCTTTTCTCCCCGTTGCGGGAAGTAGAATTTTGCATGAAGGAAACGGTGGTCCAATTCTGTTTGGAATTTGGGGACGACAGCAACATGAGTCATACAAAACCGTCGATTGAAGATGATGTGGTCAATTTCATTGTGGAACTGTCCACCAGGAGATTCCCATGTCCAGTGTTTCGCTTCAGCCTTCTGGAACTGTGAGTTCCCATGAATAGTCTTGGTGAACATGATGAACTCAGATAGTCTCTCACCCTGTTTGTTCCATTCTAGGCCATGTGTCCCGATGTGGAGTGCTTCTGCCAATCTTTTTGGTACTATCTTGGCATTAAAATCACCGACAATGATCTTGTAGAAGGTGTGATCTTTTTTTATAGAACTTCCAATTCCATGTAGAATTTCTCAATTTGATCTTCTTTGTATGTGGATGTTGGTGCGTAGACAATGAAGTTAGAAATTGCTGGCAGTAGGCCACATCTCTTCAAGTGTAATCATCCTATTCGGTTTGTTAGGCATTCAAGTGAACCAATGTTGACTGCCATGTTCGTGTTGACAAGGACACCAATGCCACTGAAGCTTCTTTCATCGCATGTTCAGAGTAACAATTCTTCTCCGGTGTCAAATAAAGCATGATGTGACTGGCGCCTTCTCATCTCAGTCAGATCAATGATGTCGCGTACTTGATCTTTTGCGCTTGTACCTGGCTGGACATGTAATGCAATTTGGAGACAACTGCTGGACTAGAGCTCTTACCGACTGTATCCCACGGGATGTCAAAAGATCACGTGGCCATCCACCTACAAAATGGTCAGACTTCCTTGTCAAGACTCTGAAGGAACTGTTTGAGGCTCTTCATATTCCTCAATCAACCAGATGCCATTGGGCTACATTGGCACGTGATAGGGTCCAATGGAAATGTTACTGGCACCCACCTTGAGCAAATCGATGAATAACGGGATTCAAGTGATCAAGTGATACTGTTTTTCTATGCATATTAAAATTTTTGCTACACGCTCCCTTTTCATTTACTGTACCATAAGCTTGCCTTGTTTTATAATTTAGTTTCTACTGTTTATATAAAATTAGATTAATCACTTACTCTCACCAGAATTGGTGAGTCTCAAAAGCATCCCATTGTATTTTTTCTATTTGTAGTCAGATATTCTGGCCACTATATTTAAACCCTCAATTGATAGGGCTAATTTTATAATTGTTACAAAAGCCATCAAGAAAATCCCCTTTGATATGCATAATTATAGTTGAGCACATTAGGACATTTCAATAGAAGTTTGTTATAAAATCCTAAATATAATGTGAATTTGGTTTCTTTAATAATTTTAACATATTTCTCGTTTGCATTTAGAAGGGACTTGAAATAATATGATTAACATGTGTAAAGATTGTTAGTTTATCAGAAATTTTATTAATATATTATTCCATTTTTCAATTGTTATTTCCATCATACTTTTTCATTATTCAGTATAGGATTTGGCAATGACTATTCTTGGTGGATTCATAAAGTAGTCATTCCAGTAATCAAACTGATATTTACAGATATCAATTAGAGCAATTTTTACATTGTCTTAAATCTTAAGTCAAAATAAATTACTTAGGTTTCCTGAAATTTGGCAGAAAACTAGAATTTCAAAAGAAAAGACATCTCTCCCTTGCTAGAACAAGCTAATTTACACTCCTATTTAGACACATGGCAGTTTTCCCGTGTCTTATTAACCTAACTTTCTTGTTTCCTTTCATTAACACCTGGTTGGAGCTCCAGCCCCCATTGGGAAGCACCTGTCTATAGTTAACAAGGTGTTAATTGTAAAAACAACAAAAAGTGGAGTTGGGGAATTAGTTCATGATTCTAAGAACAAATTATTAAAATATTTCAAGACTACACTATCAAAAATCACTGTGCAATTTTTATGAAAATCAAAGGTTTATAGTAATTCTTCCTTTTGCGACTTTTCAAAGTGTGAACCGCTCAAGTTCTATGATTTACTATTCCAAGAATGGGAATAATGATATTTCATACAATTTTTTTTGTAGTTGTCAATATGTAATAGAAGCAGTTGCATGTGTTAAGTTCTGAAAAGTTATCAGTCATTATCAATATAATCATCATCGTTTTCAATGGTTTATTGGTCTTTCTACATATTTATTTATTTACATCACTAGACTAGATCACTAGACATCCCATTGTTCATCGATTTCCTCGAGCGGGCACCAGTAACATTTCCATTTGACCCTGTCATGTGCCAGTGTAGCCCAATGGCATCTGGTTGTTTCAGGAGTAGCGAAGAGCCTCAAACCGTTTGTTCATGATCTTGAGGAAGAAATCTGACCATCTTGTAGGTGGGCGGCCCGCGTGATCTTTTGACATCCTGTGGGATCCAGTTGGTAACGGCTCTAGTCCAGCGGTTGTCTCCAAATCGCATTACATATTCAGCCCATCTGATTTTCAATGGCTTGGCAAATAAGACAGCATCCCTGACTCTGGAACAGCGATGGAGTTCAGAACTCCGGATTCCTTCTCTCACTTAAGTGAGGCATGATATTCCAAGCATAGCTCTTTCGATTCCTCTCTGGGAGACCCGAATAGCATTCTCATCCTGCTTTCATAGGGCCCAGGTCTCTGAGGCATATGTCAATGCAGGGAGAACAGAGGAGTC